>VYXC01008466.1:153878-244136 GCA_013397175.1 Platysteira castanea | reverse complement strand
AAAAAAAAAAAAAGGGGGGGTATCTTCTCTCTAATTTGTCTTTTGGATGGAAAGATGTTTGAGGGGTGGGGAGCAGCAAGCCCCATCACACCAAAGAGCTGGTGTCAGCTAAAAGCACCTGGACAGTCTGAGAACGAGGGGTGACACAACACTGCATAAAAGCCAAGGAGAGTGGTGTGTACATCTTCCACTGCTCAGTACCAATTCCCATGAAAAAAGTGTTTGAGAAGGGGCTGACTTTGTGACAGGAGAATTTTAACTGTGGCTTGAGGTTTATTTCCTTTCAGATTATTTTATGTATCATGAAGAATAGTTTTTAATCTTGGTTTAGCCTCTGAACTTCATATTCTGGTGACGCTGGAAGGATTGGAGTCCTTTTTTATACTATAAAGGAGAGGTGTTTGTGCACCTTTATGTGGGCAGCTGGGAATGTGAGGGAATGGGTGAGACTCACTGCTTTTATAACACTGAAAAAGTCATGTCAAAAAATAAAAGAAAATTAGAGGCAAATCTTTGTTATTCTGCTTTGTCTTTTCAAACTGAGAACAGAAACAACATAGAGAAAACTGTTGCTTGTCCTTTACAAACAGGTTAATTAACAAGGCTGTTTAAGCGAAGAGAATAGAAATCAGGTATTGTGGCAACTGGTGGTTTTTGAAAGGTTTGTAATTCAAGTATGAAACAAAACATTCATCTTTGTTAAATGTAGCCTCAGATTTTTCAGTTCCAGGCTCAATTTAAATGTACATTACATTTTGGTGAAGTTCAACATTTTTTTTTCTGATTCAAAAAAGTTCAACTTTTTTTTACTGATATAATATGAATTCTTTAATTCTAAAAAAGATATAAAAGCATAGGAAAAGAAAATTCTGTAGGCAACTTTGTGTAGCTTTTTGCTTAGCAATGACTCTCATTTATTTTCTATGAGTTCAAAAGTTGGTTCTCCTTAGACCAGATGAAACTACCCATATATTATTCCCATGTTAATTATGTACAGAAAAGGAAACTTCCTTAATCTGTCTGCCACAATAGGGCTTTCTGGAGGTTTACTTTAAGAAAAAGCTCATATCCTTTCATTCATCCATGAGGTTTAGGCTCCTTCATGACATGTTGATCTAACCACTTCAGCTGGGACAGCTGACATCCACAGCTGAATGCTGTGGTCTGTTTTTTTTGCTCTAAGGCAGTAAGTTAAAATTACATGAAGGAGTGGTAATGTGGTTAAGAAAAGTAGCACTGGGAGAGGCTGCTCACTTCTTTGAAATGTTCCTCTAAACACAAGCTGAAAATGGGAACTGGTTTCTGTAGCATGGAAGGGGCAAATTGATCAGGGATAGACAGCAATGAGCATTTTCAGTACAGGTGTCTTTGTCCTGATACCTCTGAAACAGCAGAATTGGGTTAGGTATAGAGAAATTGAGTCCTCATATTCAGATTATACTTATTTATAAATATTTATATATTCCACATCGTACAAATAGGGTGGTAATGAAAAATGAAATAGGAAGATAGGTTTCCGTATAAAAAGCCAACCAGCCAGAGATTTTTAATTTTATTCTTTTACAAAGTACTGTTTTCCAGGGGCCAAACTCCTAAGCAGCTGTACGTACATGTATGTATACATATTTATTTAGAATATGTGTATATATCCACATGACACCTCCCCACCCTCCACCTTTAACCACTGTTTTACATTTAAGAAAGGTATTTCAAAGGCTATGAACGGCAAATCCAGTTTCTGAAGTAAGTAATGATTTGTGAAGCGACCTTTGCCCTTACAGCAGCACTTTGGTAATATATCCGAACACAAAAAAAATGCCGTTGCCCCTTTCTTTTTACAGTCATAAACGACTTCACATTTAGCATTTTTGTAGCGTTTTTAACCCTGAAACTACAACATTTTCTAGGGACGGCTTTATGTAAGGTACAGTGGGTATTTTCCCGTAACCATGCCAATGTTTTTTTCCATTGTGCCATCTCATAACAGCCTGTTTCCCAGACAGTAGCAGTAGCCCACAGCTCTGCTGGTGTATTTGAAGGCTGTACTGAGCTGGATGGTCATCATGCTCTCTTAATTAAACCATTCTTTGAGCTATGTTCTGAGGGATATGTGTAAAACTTGATGAAGCGAGGTAGAAAGGTGTTAACAGGAGCCACTGATGTTCATCAGGAACATAACAGATGTCAGCTATCTTGTTTTGGTTGCATTCTACTCCTTCTTAAAATCAAGAGCTGTGTTTTTTAAAATTACAGAGTCTAACAGCGCTACTAACAGGATTTGCCACATCTGCATCCAAGAGGTGAAACCTCAGATTCTCCTTCCCATCTAGAGAATGAGGGTGTATTTCAACAAAGCATAGCTTACATCTTCATCCTGCTTTTGCATTCTGTGGCTTGATGACTTGAATTCCTGAAGTTACTAAATTTACTTTTGCCCTTGCTGTGCAAAAGTGAAGAAAGTACTCTTCTTATCTGCTAATTTCTTCATAGTGCTGCCATATCACCACTGAAATAGTTATTAAGGTTGTCAGAGGAAATCTTATTCTGATATTGCTCATGCAGGCATGACATCTCAGAACTTCCCTGCAATACCTGTGTTAGGTAAGTTATTGCAGAATGAAGTGAGTCAGAATCAAAAGGGATTTTCCTGTTTTTATAGAGAAATTTTTATAAGTTAGTAACTTCAAATTTAGATCTGCTGCAAAAGTAAATTGATGTCTGTTGATTTACAGCAGCTTTAAAGATTTTCAGTAAGAGGAAGCACAAATAAACTCAATTAAAATCTCTATAAATGAATTTAATGCTATAATTTACATTAAAGTTTGTTACAAATTTAAATCCTAATTGTATAATTTATGAACAGTCGGAAGAGAACGTTTTCAAATTTAAAATAAAACAAACTAAATATATCTAAATAAATTTAGCATGCAGCAGAAAAGAACTGCATGGTACCATTATTAATATAAATATATTTTCATTTTGAAATCATATTATCAAAGGTATGCATTTCCTTTCTAGCATTACTAAATTAAAGATACCTGTGGGAAAGGTGTGTTTCATTAACCTCTGTATGAACACTCTCTGTTTTAGGAATAGAGATATTGAAACATCAGCTAGCAGAAAAGAAGACTAGCCTGGCAGAGCAGGGAGCTTTTTTCAAGAAATCAGGGAAAAAAGGAAGGTATATCACCTTTGGAAAAAGGGCCAGATAACTCAGGAAATGTTTAAGGCCATCATTAGGTCATGCAGAAAGAAAATTAAAGGCAAAATCTCAGTTAGAACTGAATCTGACCACTTTGGAAAACGATAATAAAAAGTGTTTTATAAATATATCAATATCAAAAAGGAAGTGGAGTGAAAACCTCCATTTTTTATTGGATGTGGGGGGAACATAGCTACCAAAGTCAAGGAAAAGCCTGAGATGCTTAATAGTTTCTTTGCCTCAGTCTTCTACAGTAAGACTGGTTATCTCAGGGCAACTGACCTCCTGAGCTGGTAGACAGGGATGGGGAGCAGAATGGATCCCCTGAAATCCAGGAGGAGGTAGTTAGTGACCTGCTGTGACACTTAGGTGCTCACAAGTCTATGGGATCAGGTGGAGTTCATCCTAGGGTGGTGGAAGAGCTCACTAAGCTGCTTTCCATCATTTATCATCAGTCCTGGCTAAATCAGGAGGTCCTGGGTGACTGAAAGTTAGCCACTGTGGCACCCACCCACAAGAAGGGCTGGAAGGTGTTTTCAAATTTCCATAGACAGTTTCCAACCTGAATTGTGGCCAGGATGAAACATTATTATGACTTAAGTCCACTCTCTTGTGGCCCTATAAACAGTGCAGTAGAGTGGACCTCAGCAACAAAGTTTGTTGTGATGTTGCTTTTATATTAAACCTGTTTTTACTGATACGTTTTCCAGTGAGTTTTTTAAGTGATCTTAAAATACTCATTCATGAATCAACTACCTGAAAGGAGGTTGTAGCCAAGTGGGGATTGGCTTCTTCTACCAGGAAACTAGGGATAGGACAAGAGGGCCTATCAGCCTTGAACTGTGTCAGGGAAGGTTTAGGTTGGCTATTAGGAAGAAATTCTTCACAGAAAGGGTGATTAGGCGTTGGAATGGGCTGCCCAGGGAGGGGGTGAAGTCACTGTTCCCAGAGGTGTTTAAGAAAAGACTGCACTCAGTGCCATGGTCCAGTTGACATGGTGATGTTCGGTCATAGGTTGGACTTGATGATCACAGAGGTCTTTTCCAGCCCAACTGAGTCTGTGATTCTGTGACTGTAACTGTGTTTTGCAGGAAAGTGCTGGGTGCCAGACATAACTATAGAGGGAACTGCCTGACTCACAGTCCTGTGCCCTAATCACATGTGAGGTTGCAGCTTAATTAATCAACAGTTTGGGAAGTACTTTTGTAAAGGAACAAGTAAAAAATAATACATCTAATCATCCACAGAAAGAGAACCACAACAGGAGATAGGAGAGCACACCATGTGAGCTAGAGAAATGGCACATCTTCCCTGGAAGTGGCTAGTTAGAGATTTATTCTTTGCAGGGGGTGTGTGCCAATTTTGGGGGGGTATTTAGGGAGACTAGAGGGCTTTCCACCTAACGGTTATTAAATTATACAGATTAGCCCTAAGTGGAAACACATAAATGAACACAACTTTGCTAAACACATCATGTTTCTAGGCTACTTTTATGTCACGGTATTGAACACTATGAACTTAAATACGTTTCAGAAGCACTAGAAATAAATTTTGTCACTGCTGCAAGGGAGTGGTTGCATCACCTTAGTGAGCTAAATGAGCTATCATAATCATGGAGTGACAGAAGGGAATTTTGCAATACGAAGGATCCGGAAATTACTAGCTCAGGAGATTGCAAAGAACATTTCAGATATTTTTGCTTAACAGTAAGCATGTCAAGCATGAACTTTTCCCTCTGTGATACCAGCACAAGGAATTTTGTTTCATAGTTGAAAGATATATCAGAGTTTAAAGACTGGAAATTTCCCATAAAATTTTGTCATTGTACATTGTTCATGGAAAAATAAGGATTCCCAGGGTTATTGTGCCATTTTTGTTAGTGTAAATTGTTAGCCTTCTCAACTCAACAGAAAAAAATTTGCAACTATTCCAAAGGCATTTCTGCTCGAGGAAAAAAAATAGTGTGTAGCCATTGTTTATTTGTTTCATTTGTTGTTTTTTTATTCACATGTTTTTTATTTGTGGCCTCAATGGGCTAAAATCCATGGTATGCAACCCTATTAAAACAAAACAAAACAAAGTCCCACCAGGGATGAAATAGATACATTTTCTCCAGATTCATTTAATAGATGAATGTTTCACACAATAAGGGAGCCAAGACTGCAGATGACTTGTTTTTGTTTTGGAACTTTGGGGAAGAGATGGGAAAGTGGCAGCATTAATGTACCTTAATGGATCCACAGGACCACGTTTATTATTTGGCCTCAGTTCAGAATTTCTTTTTCTTTTTTTTTTTTTTTTTGCAGTCACTGTGCCCTGCTGAATCACTTCAGAGTCTTTTCAGAATCTTTTCCCTTCATTTTTCTACTGCACTTTCCCCCCAATTTTGATTCTGCCTTTGTTGTCATGATTTCAGGTTTCTGACTCAAAAAACATGGACAGTCTCTAGGTCTTTTTCCAAAGTGAGCACTATAAGGGGACATGCTGAAGGGAATAGACAGGAGTGTGCCCTCTTGGCCTCTGCTCCAGGAACAGTATTGGGAAGTACGAGGAGAAGAGCCTGCAGAGAATGGCTCAGCTCATGTGGTCTTCCTAACCAGCATCTCCTATTGCTGCTGGAGACAGAGGATTGAGCTAGATGGACCACAGAACTGACCTTCTGACCTTGCAGGGAGCTTCTTGTGGTCCTCAGTTCACAGAAGGAGTTTAAATTAACTCTTATTTACTTATTATTTAAAGTACTCTTACTATTTACTCTTGTCTGCCATCCATCCACGTGGTGCACAGTAAGGCTTGGCTTACATTTAAACACAGCATAAAAATCTCCGGGCTGCTACTAAGAGTGCTGTCTTTTTGTGTAAGTCTTCAGCATGTTATGTGCAGTGTAGCTTTCTTCTGTTTCTTGCAAACAGCAGTTTCGTTGTTTCTCTCCAGTTGTTTTGCTCTCTGATATTTCATTCTTTCCTACCTTCTACTGAGCTGGAAAGTAAAACAAAAAAATTAGGTGAAACTTTGAAAGAAAGAGAGAAACTCATCATTTATTAAATATAGTTCAGCATCACTCAAATAAAGACAAAGAAGCACATAAAAAAATACAGGTACTGGTAAATTGGGAGTGTTTTGTCCTCCTCAAAGTCTTATCATTTGATGAATGAGATAATACAGATCTTTTAGTATAGGAAAACACATTTCTTGTATAATCATGGTAAGCATGCATGTCTCAGCAAAGATTTAATGACAAAGATATGTGGATAAATCTGAATTAGAGCAAACAGAGTTTTATTTAGTCATCCAAGTCTTTACTCAGCAACCAAACTGCCATGTCAAATCTGGCATTTGCTTGCATAAAAGAGATTTTTAAAAATGCTGAATAAACCTCATTTTCCTGGGAAATTACTGGTATTGCAACAAACAAAAAGTCTTTCACATGCAGAATGCAAGGCCACGCGCTTTCCTGGGTGATCCATTGTATCTAGAGCCCAAAGTGTGTCTCACTCTTTCTCAAAACAAGAGCTATAAATAGGCAGGCACTTTGTGCCATTTTAATGCTGAGTGTTACACATTCCAGCAACTTCAGTTTTTCAGCTGGTTATTTTTATTTTCCTTTGTTGTGACTGAGCAAGTGAGCCCAGCCTACTGAAATGCCACCTACTCCTTGAAAGAAAAATCTAGGAATAACCTGAAAGGTCAGGAAAGAGCTCTACCTAGAAATACCCTTGAAACAAGGAGGAGAGAATGCAGAAAACTAAGTGAGAAGGCTGGCCTGAATACAGCGAGTATTTTGTTTGAAAACAGCAATGAACTTTTGTCTGAAAACCCCTGACTTTACTGGTGTTATTACAAATCCCAGTCCCTAGTGAGGAACATCAGGAGGGTTGAAAGGCTTTTTGTAGCAAGTTAGAAGACTGCCTGAAAAACGTTACTTCATTTTTTATTTTTAATTTTTATTTTAATATGGCCTCCCATTGTTTCTATACCCTGGGATCTGGCACTCAGAAAGCCAGTCATTTCCTCTGAGCACTTTTAGAAAACACCAGGAATGATATGGAACAATAATGTTCCTTAAAAAGAGTTTCAGTTCATGGGAGAATTACTGCAATATGAAGACTCGTTTATAACACATTACAGTGAATTCCTCACTCTATTATCATTAGCAATACAGTGCTAAAACTTACAATCACCATCCTGCTAGTGAAAAACTCCTATTTCTGCATTCATGTCAGCAATGGTTTCCTGGCTGCCCTCTGCGTTAGCATATCTTGATGCAATGCAAAGTCTTCAGTGTTCACCTGAGTGCTGAACCTGTGCTGGACCTGAGTTCTGGTGTCCACCTGGGCCTTCTGTTGCCCATTTAGGCAGCCTGGAATCTGTCTGCTTGGGAATCCCACATCCCTTGATGGCAGTCCGTGGCAAAGGGCTGTTCCTCTTCCAGAGACAACCACCAGCAGAGCCATCAGCTTAATCTTAGGCACTTCATTAGTGGTAGATGTATAGAAACAGAAAGTCAGAAAAGCTGCATCATGCTGAGGCTGTTGTGAACGCAACTGTGAAACTGTGTGTTTTCAGAAACTGAGGGGGCACATGATGTTTTTCTGGTAGATTTACCAGCTGTTTTGCCCAGCGTGGTCTGTGAGAGTATTCTAGAGGATAAACACTCATCAAAGCTGACCTTGAGCTAACAATAAATAGAATGGTTTTACTGTCACTCTTCTGAGGATTTAAAAGTTTAGTAATAAATTATAGAAAACTCCTGTTCCCGGGAAACACCGTCTATGTGGGATCATAACTATTCCATAAATTGGCAGACTGTGATCTTTGTGGTCTCATATTGATGTCACTGCAGTTTTATTCTGGGCTAAACTTCTCTGACAAAAATAGAAGTACTCCTTATTTATGCCACTGCAAACAATGTTAGCACAAATGGTTGATCAAAGCAACTGCTCCAGCTTGTAATGGCTGGGTTAGGACAAGCACTAGGAGCTGTGGCTCTGAGGTCCTGCACTGCGCAGGAAAAGGCTCATTTGCACAAAGCTTTGTTACCCTAAACTTCTGCTGCAGTTTCAGTCCTTCACTAGACCACCCTCCAAACCCCTTGGCCCTCTGCCATCTCTCCAGTGATTCTTTGAGCCCCACAGCCAAGGTTGCAGATTGGTTCTGCCATTTTAGTTCTTAATTTTCTCTCTGTGTGTGGTTTTGGTTCTTAATTTTATCTCAGTGGTGAATTTTGTTCAGGGCAATTCTCTTCAGGTGAATAGGAAAAGGCCAGTTTGGGGGCCGCCAAAGAACATCAAGGTGTTTACAGTTGGTAGGGAGTATACAGCAAACAATAAATGACACTGAACATGTGGACTTAAACAGGGGAAAAGACTTGAACAAGGCGGCATTTCCTGTGCTGCAGTCTGGACTCCAATAACGTGCACCAACTTTTCCTTTATAAGCTGATGAAAATGGGTGTCTGTGTTGCAGCAGTTAGAAGGGCAACCATCCAAATGTGGTCTGCTCTGGAACACATGCAGGGCTCTCTCTGCAGTGGCATCAACCCTTGGTGCTGCAGATCCTTTGATAATTTGCCCTTTATTAATCAACTTAACTCCTTTTCCCACTGTGTGTCTGAGAACTATCCTCATTTGGATTGCAAAATTATTGCAGCCTATGTTCTGAAAATAAGTTGAAAGTTATATTCTTTATCTTAAGGATAAAGGATATAATTTAAAAAATATTTTCATTATTCTGAATAGCTACCAAGGTTTTCTTCCTTTGCAATTACTGCAACAGCCAAGAGAGATTGTCTCCATCAAATCACTCAATAAAATGACTTTCTGTCAGAGAAACCTACTCACCTGACTTTGTGGAGAGGATCAAAGGAATTTCTTATTGAAAATGGTGTGCTGATTCTATTGGAATGCAGTGTAATTATGATACATATGTGCCATTTTAAGTTGCAAGTAATCTGCTAAAGGCTCTATAGTGTTCTGCTTCACCATGCAACAAAGGTGCAAAGAGGGAGGCACGGTCCCCAAAATTGGTGCGCAGTGCCCAACTTTGGCTCTGACTGCTGTGAATGGTGAATTCTGTGTTATTGTTTTCTAGTCTGATGCTACTAACATACTGTTTAGGAAAGGGTTAGAGAAATAACAGTTATCATATTTATGAAAAAAAAAAAACAAACCACAAGAGCAAAGCATGCCCTTTCACCTGGACTGTATAACTAGAAAACAGAGAAGGCAGCATAAGAAATGTTCAGCACAAGGACAGGAAAAGCCTGTCCGACTCAATATGCCCAGTATTTTCTTTCTGCCCTTGTTTATCTGAAACTCACTTCCCTTCTTTTTTCGCTATGCTCCTCTAACCCATGCTGAACTGGTCTTTAATTTCCAGCACTTTTTCCATTAGCATTACATAAAGTCTTGGCATAAAGTAGTTGTGATGGCAACATTTCCCACTCCTAAGTTTTGAACTTGGGGAAGCTCTAATCTCTTTGCCTGTAGTTTTAAAGGCCAGTGCAGACAGTGAGCACACAGCTTTCGTCTGATAGCTGTGTATGCTTTACAGCTTTGCTGAGTTTTAAAATTCTTGTGCCAATTTAGATTAGTCTGAAAACTGCTCTCATAAACTTTTAGATAACCACAGTTGCTGTGGCCATGCTTTTGACTAGTTTGGCATGGAGATATCACATCAGTCTTTCTTTTCCCATTTAATCATTGCCAGGACAAGGGAATATTGGAAGAAATCCATAATTTCCCCTCGTGCATTAGTTTTTAATCAACTTGGAAACATTTGTCTTATTGCATGAGGCAGGTAAATTTCTGATAGTTGTGAGGGACAAAGTGAATGTACTCCTTCAGAAATGGTGCCCATTGATTTATAAAAGTCCCATTCAAACTACACATGCCTCAAAAATTTCTGAATGTTTAAAGCCTATTCTTCAACTAACCCTGCCATATGTAATAATCTCTTTTCTTCTTTAAAAATAGCTATATATCATTCTCTTTTGTTCTTTGGGAGAGAGTTTTTATTCTACTCCAGCTCTTAGTCTTTATTCTGCACCTTTTATCCAGTAATCTTTGATGTGGAGCAATGCTAAGTATCCTCTGAAAACCTAATTAAATTAGAATCCCCTTTATCTATCATGGCAGTAATATCTTCAAAGAATTCTAACAAGTTAGTTAAGGTTGAATTCTTTTGCTTCAATATAGTCCAAGTATTTTGAGATGTTATCCCCTTAACAGAAAGCTCTTTTAAATAGCTTTCAATAAATTCTTAAAACAGTCTTCAAAAGTTATTGGATCCCCATTTCATCCTATTTTTCCCATGTAACATTGTTGATGATTGACCTTAAATTATGTATCTTTGTTGTTTTATACAAGGATCCCAATGTAAGAGAATGAACTTCATATAAAAAATAAAGTAAAATATATGTTCAAAGGTTCTCATTCTCTTTCTCCTCCTCTCTACTAATGCTCATGGACATTGCTTTGATTAAATGAAATTATACCGACCAATTACGTTATATACCTAACAGAATTTATTTTTTCCTTCTTGACTTTGAAGAATGACTGCTAGTGAGAACAGTTTGTTTTGTATTTCCTCTACAAAGAATGGAAACATAATAAAGACTTAAAAAGACTGAGTTAAGATGAGTATTTAACCCCATGTTAACCTCCTAATTCTCACTTGTCAAAATTCCAGTCAATATGTGAATTTGATATATAGATGGAACAAGAGCATTTGGATTCATATAAGGTCTTAGTATTGAGAGCTATCCTATCACTTATGATGGATTAGTTTTAATTTAATTTAATTTTAAAAATAATTTCTAGGGTTTGAAGTTTGGGGTTTTTTTTCCCTGTAATGTTCTGGAAGTCCCAGCTTGCCAATTCCTGTTCCATTTACACAGCCATAAGCATACCTTAAGCTTACTGGAATAATTTAATTTTTCTCAGTAATTTCACTAGTGCTTGCAAAGTACCTACTCCACACTTGGCTTTCCTGAGCTGAAGGGCTTTCTGGGCTGATTCCATTCCTGTTTCTGCCAGGTCCCTCCCAGTGTGTGGTGACTGACCTTTCATTCCTTTTCCATGGCTTCCACACCCACAGTAAGGCTCTGGGCCTCCTCTAGCACTGAGTTAACCAGACACTTTTGCAGCCCTGAAAATCACGGCTAATGAGCCCACTTAAGCAGCAGTGGCCAAGGAGGGGGAGCCCCTCATCAGGATCCCCTCTTGAGGGCTTGCAGCAGCCCTGTTCCCTGCTCTGCTGTGCCAAGCTACAGATGGAATGGGTTTGCAGTGGTCTCTGTGACCGGTGGCATCAGTGGTGTAACCATTTCTGTTTAAACAGAGGGATTTTAGTGGTGCTCCTGTTTACTTTAATGGTACTGTCTAGGCATTTGCATGAACTAAACAAAAGTTATGAAAAATCAGGGGTATCTTGAACTGGAACCCCATTTTTTTCTGTTTTGTTTAGGTGGGATTTCCTTTCTGGCAGGTTTACAAACATGTGTCAGACAACTGTTTTACAACTAAAACATTTTGCTACAGTTATGGGTTGATAGAATGACTGATTATCATTTAAGAGGCTCTTTGTTCTGACTCCTCGTATGTTTCCTCATGTGCTCACGGTCTGAGGTTCATTTCTCTCTGAAATTAAATTCATATGTTCTGGAGAAAAAGAAAAAAACATCCCCTCATTCTTGAACTATGAGGTCTTTTTCTTTCCCCCCATGGCTGATTTTCATAGTCCTGTAACTGATTCTCATAGTCTGAAATGATAATCTTATAGCTGCAGTGAGCACAGAAGAAGTGAAGCTCAGCCCCAGGAAGCAGGTTACTGCCTGGACAACCTGTGGAGAGCTGTGCTGAGAAACTCCTGTCAGCTTTGAAAGAGGTGCCTTGGGCACAGAAAGCATCCCTGTTGCTGCTTCACACAGGGGGCTCTCTGCTCTCATCCCTCTTAACACAGACCTCAGACACAGACATTAATTAATAGCAGCCCGCTGAGGCAGTGAAATACTATACCAATAAGAATTGCCTGCAGTCACAAGCTGAAACAGAGCCAGGAGCTCAACCCAGCCTGGAGTTCCAGTCTAGTGCCTTTTACCACTTCCTTCTCTCACATGACTGTTTACGTTACTGACCTTTGGAAGAAAACAACAGCCTCCAACTAGATATTTATATATGCTCAGATTTGAACACAGGATTCCTGCTTTTGAAACACCTTTAAAACCTCTGCAGTGCAAAGGCCTCAGTAAAGCCCAGTGTATCCAAGGGAAAGCACATACTGAAGTTGAAATTGGAATTCTCCTAACATTTAAATAGAGATATAAGCAGCCTGGTAAATCCTGTTTTACCACATTATTTCCCTTTGGCACAGAATAAAGGAATCTAGGGACAGTTGCTGGGTGGCTTCTAGGAAAAGTGAAGTAGCAAAGTGTTAAGGTAACAACAGTGGTTTAGCTCTTGCAGGGTTTTCAGGGGCATGGTCTAGATTGCTCTCTACTGCAGACTTCAAGCTAACCATCCTTGAGAGGAGAGCATTTCCAAAGCTGAACAGTGGTCTCAGCTGCCTCAGTTTCAGATAAGCACGTGGTGAACAAAGTGTCTATTCACTTTGCGGAAGTAAAAACTCTATCACTTGGTTGTCATCTTCCCACAAGTTTATAAAATGTTGCATTTGTTGACTTAATTTTCTTAAAATTGAATTTTTAAACTCACTTTTACTGATCTCAGTGCCCCTCTAGATATCAGTGTGTCAAGTGGTTCAACTAGACTCTGCCATCAGAGCAGGTGCCCAGCTCTCTGTGGAGGGCATGCTGTCCCCCTTGGCTGAGCAAATGCTACCTGAGCCAGCCCTAGATCACCAGCCTCCACCACCAAATACAGGATTTTGGCTTGGAGAGGGCACCACTGATGCAATGAGCAAATGCAGCCTAGCAGTCCCTCGGTTTCTAGGTAACCTTGGGGTCATTAGAAGTCACTGTAATTCAGAGCAACCCTTATGTCTTCCTAGAAAGTGAAACTGCTGTAAAAGCAGAAGAGTGATTTGTAAGTGCTCAAATTAAAAGTAAGCAAGGATAAGAATGACTCCTCTCTTTAGGTTTTCAGAGCTAATCAATAGGATGTGTTGCTCTTTTACAGTGGTATCTAACATAAATTAAACTGTGAAAAAGTCGACTAAATCTAAAGTTAGGGGACAGTTTAAGTTACCTGCCTCCAAAAACCTTTCTAAGGGAATTCCTTACATGTCTGTGTTATCAGTTAGTATGCGACATGAACTGATACAGGAATATATATAAAATACAAACACTGTACCTTGAGGTTCCTGCATTCTAATGAATGGTGTGGTAGTCTGGGAAGAAAAAGAGGCTGTTCTACTGTAAAGAAGTCCAAATGCACCGATGATCTTTGTGTTCAGACACAGAGAGCAAAGTCAAAACACAGCTGTGAGGTCTAATTTTAGGGGCCACTAACCTTGATCATGCTCTTTTAATAATCCTCCTATTTGGGAATTCAAAGATTCAAGAAGGGCGTAACCTTGAGGGTTTTAACCAGTCCTTGAAACCAGTATTCACAATGTGCCATCTGATTTTAGAAACAATATTATCAGAATGCACTGGTAAATAGTCTCTTGACCATGAGGTCTTTCTCTGGTGTAGGTACAAAATTAGGATGCCCCGGAAGCTAAAATGCCATTTTAAATATAAACAACATAGAGGGTTGCACAAGAATGTTTTAGCTGAAAGAGATGTGCTAGGAGTCTAATATCACATTCCTATATCAATCATAATGTAGATAATGAAAAGAAATAAAAGTCCTTCACCCTTTAAATCTTCCACCAAACTACCTCTCATACCAACTTGTCCCTCTGAAGAGGAACTTTTTTAGGGTTTTCTGGTAAATAGATGGGGAATTACTGAAAAGTCCTGAAATGAACCTTATTCTTGAATCTTCCTTCTTTTTTTTTCAGCATTCGTGGTTGAATCCTAGCAAACTACAGCTTTTATACGTTTTGGAGCCCTGCTGGTTTTGCAAAGAAGAATTTGCTACTTCCAAATGTATTATTCATTTGAAACCTTCTTACATGACAGCTGACTTTCAGTGAGCAGAAAAAGTGTGTAAACAGTGACTATTCATGGAATTTTATTCAGTTAGAGAAACCTGTGATTTGTAAAAGGAATGAAATAAAACAAGACTATGCATCTATTAAAACATAAAGACTAAGGGAGATTTTAGTCCTGTCCTGCGGTGACAGAGCGGCTCAATGGCAGCATTTGAATGATGCCCTACACAACCAATCTGACAGTGCCAGAAGGACAATCCCGGTGCACAGCATTTCTGCAGAGGGGAACAGAACTAAGCTGAACCTGGAAGAATTAAAACTGTGCCCATCGTATACAGTGTTCTCTGTTGCTGTTGGGAATCTCTTGCCTGAGCATTATTGGCAGTTTTTGCTTGTGATGGTACAGATGAGTAATATTCCAGGATGGCATTAAAGGAAAGTTCCACAGCAAAATATACTCCCTATCATTTTTCTACCTTATGACCACAACCCTGTACGGTCCCTCCCACATAACTACTCAGTTGTATTTCAAAATCAGAATGATTGCCTACATTCCTGGTTAGCACATTCAGAGGTTAAACATAAACCAGAAACCAACACTGATTATCATTAAGCATTCCTGTGCCAAATACCTTGCTGAAGCAAAATGATAAAAGTTCAGCATGTAATTCTTGGCAGGTATGGCTGATAATTTTCTTTTTTTTATGCTTCTATTAATATTCTTGGTTTACTATGGTCTCACCATT
Source organism: Platysteira castanea (assembly GCA_013397175.1). Lineage (NCBI taxonomy): Eukaryota > Metazoa > Chordata > Aves > Passeriformes > Platysteira > Platysteira castanea. Next base: position 229,130 of record VYXC01008466.1, on the reverse strand, counting down.
ACTTTTATTCGTCTGTATAATTCCACTTTGTTTAGTCTTGTGAGCTATTGTTTCTGATTCAGTACTGTACCACATGCCAAAAACAAGCTGCAGGAGTTCACATCTCATGATTATATATTTTAATGAACTACTGTGGAGCTAAGGTGGTATCATGTGAATTGGCAAAATGCTATGTGAAATCGAACTCTGAAAGGCGACTGCAGAAAATGGGCACCTATTCATTCATAAATTTTAACACTTAACTTGAATGTGCACAGGGTCTGTGGGATGGACTGGAGTTTGGTTTTACATCCTACCTAGTCTTGTATTGATTAGCACAGACTGTTCCCATCCAATTGTCAAAGATTTTCTCACTGATCATGTTCTTCAGTATGTAGGAATGCTTTTTCCTTGCTACTCTCTTCCAGGGACTCCAGGCAATCCTGAAAAGAGTAGAAAGAAATGACCAGTTCAGGGGCCCTGGTCTGTGCATCTGCAGTTCATGGAACTGAACAGGCTTTCAACTGATATATCACTGATACAGTATTTTAAATCCTGTCATTATCAGAGAGCACTGGTTCCTTAGTGCAGATTCATGAGATTTTCAGAACTTAGTTGAAACTGGCATCAGAAATAAAGCCACAAACCTAAAAAATATTAAAGCATGTGGGAATACTTGAGATGCATATGGAATGATATATAGTTGACTTCCTGTGTTATAGCTTGCTGTTTCTGGCCTTCTCCCTACTGTGATGCGTTCATGTAGATTACAGGCTTGATGATGAGAAGGTGCATCAGTCTCTAGAACACTTAGAGATTTGATTACACTCCTCCAGAACGCAGAAGTGTCGTACATTACTAGGATCTATCCAAACCCCATTCCTTCTTACACGAAATTTGATAAAAGGGAAAATAGTGTCAGCACATTAAGTACTTGGCACTGCAATTCAACTTATTTTTTCTTGTTTGATAAGAACAGTGTTACCATAGATTCATAACACAATGGGTTCTGCTAATTCAATAAAACCCACCACCTTATCCTACCACTTCAGATCCAGCAAAGACTGGCAGATATAACTTCCAAGAAAGGCTGCCAGACACAGGCAGAACAAGTCATGGAAAAAGAGGAATTTCTCTTTTTTTTTTTTCTTCAAAGGGGAGAATTCAGATAATTGGGATTGCCTTGTTTACTGACATGGAATAGATTTTTATACAGGCCACTTAAAATGGTAAGAGGTTAAACATTAAAAAAATGCAAGAAAGTGTGAAGTAAATAAAGCTATGGAATCCTCTTGAATATTTAAAATAGCTTTAAAAATTTGGTTGGAATCCCTCAAATCTGATTGTCTGAAAAAGGTGATCATTCAGATCCTGTTTAAAGATAAATATACTGTGATAAAAACTTGACTCGCTCAGCCTTTTCTGGATTAGGTCAAAAAGACTGCAAAGGTGTGAAAGACTGGCAAACACAGATGTTTTCAGAGATATATTTTCTTTAAAACACCTTTAAAACCTCTAATTTTCAAGGTCCTTGTAAAAATAGCCAGCCAAAAAAAAAAAAAAAAAAAGAAAAAAATTAAGCTGTTCCTAGATAGTTCTTTTATAAGCAAGAGCAAATGAATCATGGCATACCAGAAATTTTTCATCTCACTTTTCCAATCAAAATAATTCTGGTTTAAGAACTGAGTTGAAGCATTACAAAGCAAAGATGATCTCTCCTCTTCTTCCTAAGAGCTTTCTTTTTTCTTCTACTCTTCCAATCTGAGATACTCCCTTTATCTCCCCATAAGATCAAAAAAAATTATCAAAATTAGCAATACTTCTTCTCCAAGGATTTTGTGTGGTTCGTCTTCTTGATGATGTTTTCAAACATCCCAATGAAAGCAGAATTTCCTTGCCACAGAGAAATCCCCCAAAACACCACTGGAAAAGTCTGTAACTGAGATAAAAACTTCCTTTTAGGGATTTTGGGGTTTTTTTGCTAAACTCTCTTCGAAGTCAACCAAAACAGTTCACTCTGCTCCTAGGAGGTATTTCAGCATTACTTGGTTTTTTGTCAACTGTTTTTCCCTTAGAAGAGGGAACATTCTTGTCTACTTTGCTCTTTCCCACATGTGTTTTGCTGTGAGTGTCTTAAGTTCCCATTAATCTTATCAGATTTAGTCATAGAGTTTGAGTAGATTAGAATTTGTTTCTTGGACAAATATTCTTAAAAAAATACTTTTTAATCTGAATTTCTTAGTTTATGCACCCCTGCTGCATATCTAAAGAAACTTTGAGAATAGTAGCACTGATTTTGGAAGATTTTCTGACTACATTTAAAGAGCAAAATGATAGGAAAAACATTTGGCCATGGGCCAAAGCATTTTTCTTTGTTCAGGAATATATTCTGTCCTTGTCTGCTTGTTCATTGCTTGCTGCAGTGTGAAAAATTAATCTTTAAGCCTTTGGACAATAAAAATCACTGCTGATGGACTGCCAATGTTTATTATTCTTCCTACCAAAATCCATATTCAGAACAACAAGAATGAAGAAATATGTTTTGACCTCTATTTATTGAAATATAAATTTATGTAACTATTTAAATCCTGTTCTCATTTAGCTGAGTTTAGCCAGAATAACTTAGTTCATGCATCATGCAATGTGGCAAATCAGCTACATGATGCACAAAAAAATCCTGAAGAATTTGATCAAGAAAAACTGTATTAGCTTAGAAAGTTGTTGATTTTCAAATTCAACTGCTGGGACACAAGAGGAGTAGCAGATGTGGCTCTAATACTGATTTTGTCTGAGAGGAGCAGCTATCAGGCAGTCATTAGACACCAGCCTCTTCCTGTGATGCGGACGTGGGTTTTCCACAAAACACCTGTCTTGGCTACTGCTGGCTGTGGGCCGAAATACCTGTGATAAATACGAGTATCTGTTTATGAGCAGCTGCTAATCCTCTGTCACACATGATATGAGATGTGAATGGAAGAAATTAATCTTGTAACAGAAAATTCCAACATTAGAAGATAGCTTGTGCAGCACAGAGTATATATTCTTAAACTTTTCTTATTACTACTTAGAAAAATAAATTCAGTTATTGCTAAAAAGTTCTGATTGTTTTTCTTCAAATAAAACTTGGTGTTGATTACATTTTTTTTGTGATGGAATTTACTATTCCTTTGTTTAATTTTTTTTCTTGTTCTAAATGACCTTATTAAAACTACAAAATTTAACCTAGTTAAATCTAGTTCTAATTTAATCTAGTTCAGATCACAAGAGCAGAAATCCATCTGTTCACCTACTTTACATGTGAAACCATTGCATAACCTAGTTTTGCATGAAATATTAAGCTTAATATACTTTACAACATCCCTGGGCTAAAAAGAAAGCTGAGCTTCTAATAAAATCAGAAAATAGTTGGTCTGACCATAATGAATACTGAAGTTCGATATGCTACAGTTTTATGGAGGACAGAAGTAGATGTGTATGGTTTAAGGACATCATGAAAGCATAATGTTTTCCATTTGTAATGGTAACAAATGGTCAATTTCTGCTGTCCTGCTGCTTATAACAGTGTGGGCAGATGGCTCTCAGTGTAGGAGAGATCAATCAAACAATGTCAAACTCAACAAAAGTTGTGATATGAATAACCTATAAAATGAAGCCAGTTATATATAGTGCCTATAATGAAAATATAAATTGATGTAACAATATTACTATTCTGTACTAAGAGATCTGGTATTGAACAGGATACATATTTTGAACATAGCTTACCCATCCTATTAAAAAATCAGTAGTGAAAAGCCTTTACAGCCTTTATTCTTTTCTACTGTAATTAATCTTATTTTATGATTGTCAGACCATTCTGAAAGAATTGAGTCAGGTTGCTCTGGGACCAGAAGTGATTTACATTGCTAATTTGCATGAAATGATCTTTGTTGGTTTTAAGAGTAGTTTTCTAAATGGATTTTCATCAAATATAGCTTTTTACCAAATTTGGGTGAATGAGGTAACAGAATGACAACCTATTCCAAATGTGATGGAAGGACCAAAACCCATAGCAAACCCAAATTTGCTAGATGAGAAACCCTTGCCACCGAGAGGGAAAAATTCAAATGTAAACCATTTCATTTCTTTAACCCATACCGCTATTTTAAGTATTGGCATCTGTGGAGTGGACAAGGTCATTTTAAAAAGGGAATAGCAGCTGCTAATTTGAGAGTTAGAAAGACAAGTAAAGGTATTTATGGTAGTTGTAATAGTATGAAGAATGACCTCCACAAAATCTCAAGAATCTGCAGGGAAGCACTCCAGTAAAACTACTCTAATTATTAACAAAGCTTCAATTACACCCCACACCACATGCCAACAGTTGTCAGTGGCTACCATACTAAAGATCCTTGGTGAGCCTACGAGGATGTAGCATAATCCTCATTCTCTTTACCCCAGTTGTCACAACTTTTTTATTATTAATATTCTTATGATAAATATTTCAAACATAAAAGCTTTTTTGCCAAACATGAATGATGATATGTCTGTTTGATCTGATCAGAAATGTAGTGAACTGTCCAGGAAAACAGTCAAGTACAGTATTTTGGTGAACTTAATGAGAGAACTTTCAACTGCAGGTTGAATTCATTATTTTAACCTGCACTTGCTTCTCTGACATCTATTGTCACCTAAATACCTCTATATCCATATGTAGAACTTGCTTCTGAAAAAAATCTTGCTTTGTTTCCAGGTCGGATATAATAATAAAATATCACATTTTAATTGGTTACAATATCCTGAAGATCAGGTAGATCTCTCCTACAGAAACCAGAGGTGGCCAGGTGGTCTGTCGTGGCCACTGAGGGTGCCAAACATGGTGCACAGAAGCCAAAAGGTAAAGCACAGATTTAAATAAGGTTTCACAAGAAGTAAGCCTCATGCAAACCTGGAAAACTTTGGACAGGAGGAGAGTAGAAACAAATGGACCAGCTTTCACAATAGGAGAGGCCCAGATGACAACATGTGTCTTCTTGAATATAGTTGCTGTGCTCCCAAAGGTTCCCTTAAGGAAGGGAAAGATACCTTTTACTTTCAGGATGGTGGTTGGTTTTGTATTTTAAAAAAAAAAAAAAATGGTGCTAGAGATTTGTGAATGCCTTGTGTGTAAAGCAGAAATACTCAAAACTGCATGAAGATCCTGAGAAGGATGGGTGAAGGGTCTTTCTCAGAAGCCAGTGCTGGACTCAGTGTCAGGTGGTTGTCTCAAGGGCCTATTTGTCAGAGGAGATGGTTGGCAAGGTTCCACAATTGAGGAACAAGAAGGCACACTAAAAAAGGAAAAGCCTGATGCTTGATGGCTTAATATGGAGATTTTCACTGAATGAATTTTGATAAGAAATTAATTTGGACCAACTCTAGTGTCAATTCATTGCATGAAATGGATGACATGATGTCTGCCTAAGCTCACTTCTGTGTTTCGTTCACGTACACTTTGCACTTCTATAGATTTTTCAAATGCTGCAAAGCCTTTCTCTAGCAAAAGTGAATGACTTCTCTATGACCTGTAAAGTAAGCATTTTATCCCTATTTTATGGGAATCTGGTGCACTGACTGATTAGTTGACTGACCTGGTAATACACCCAGCAGAGCTGTGTCAGAACTGGAAGCAGAACATTGATCTTTTTCTATGGCTTATTACCCTGGGCCTTCTTATGACAGAAAGTCAAACTATTCAGCTTTCTTTCCCACTGGTTCATGTCCTTTGTACGTGTACCTTAGCCTCAGAAATCTGCCTCAGTACCTTCAGATCCATCCTTCTGCACCTTTTCTGAGAGTTCTGAGAATTCCTCAGCAATTCTAGCTGCCCTCTTTACTCCATCGTGGTCTGTGAGGTATGTGCCATAGCTTGGCAAGGGGCTTATGCACCATCTGGCACATCAACAGGCAAAACACGAAGGGTAATGAGTTAACTTTCACACAGAAGGACTGCTAACTGGGTTTCTCTTCTCTAGTCCTGTGAGAGTTTTTGTGAAACTTGTACGAATTTAACTGTTTTTAAAATTTTCATTCTTCCATCGCATCTCTTTACATTGCCTAATTAGGTCAAATTGATTGAGGGGAGGGGCTTGACATAAAAGACATGATTGCAATACACCGTGACTCTAAAGAAATTAGTTAAAATCAAGCCTAATCTCAATCAAATACAAACTCCATATTGAAGAATAAATTGGACTGAAAAAGTAGAAATAAACTTTTGTGGGATTATTCCTAGAACAACTTACTACTGAACTTCTTTCATGTTCCTTTGAAACTTCTTGTAATTGTGAATATCTGAGGTGAGGAATGAGACTTCAAAGTTAAGGCATAAATCCTTGGGTCTTGTTTTTCCAGTCAGAGGTGAAACTGCAGGGAGGAAATATTCTGTGGGGCAACTGATCTATGAAGCTGAGCTTGATCATTCAGTCTTTCACCCCTAATTGTTTTATGGACCCATTACATATAAGGAGTTTTCCTAGCCAATATTTGGTGAAGGAAAAGGCCACTGCTTGACAAACGGCCTTTTGGTTCCTGTTCTGTCTGGGCCTCCTGATCCCCCTTTGTTTCCCTGTCTGGCAGTAGCCTTCTGTTTGGCTGAGTTACAGGTGGGTAGTGTTATTACACCAGAAGTGCTTGGCTTGTGTAACTACATTTCTGACAGTATTTATCATAACAAACACTTTTTCCCTTTCAGTGGATTCCTAATCAGAGTCTGAAAGCTGTTTCAAGGCTGTCTTAATATATCAAGGGCCCAGTTCTTCTTTCAAATACATAAAAGTAAGACCAGGGCAGCTAATAGAATCAGTATAGATTTAGGCCAGTGAGACAAAAGCCTAATCCAAGTTTCTACTAAGGAATATGTTTCCAACTATTTGGGAAAAATAAATAACATGATGTGCTTTTTGTGTTAATAACTTGATGAGAAAATGGCAGTTTCCTTGATGAAGGTGATTTTCATTGTGCTTTATTCCCATGGAGAATGTGTGGTTGTGATGAACACCTGCTGGTGAGAAGGCAACAGGCAGTGTTACTGGATGTAGGGTGCAGCTTAGCTGTCTTTGTCCAGAGTGGGTTAAAAACCTTTGAAGAGCTACAGCAAGAAAAAACAGTGAGGACAGGCTCGCCCTACAGCTGGTGACAGGATTGTCCAGAGGCACAAGGTATTTTAGGGCCTCTATTGCCCCTTGTGCAGATAATGTCAAGTACAGAAGATTGATAAGGACATTTCTGGCGGGAATGTAGTCTTCTGTCTCAGGAACAGAGAGCTAAACTGAAGATCTATTCACACTTGAGCAAGCATGCTGGAGCGAGCACACTAACACTCAGGGAGTTGCTTTAGGAGAACATAATGCCAAAAAATCACCGACAAGACTTTTAGCAGCCTACTCCAAAGGGAATCTGGCATACAGATAATGTAAGTGAGGGAGTATTTTTTTCACAAGGAGACACTTCATATTTACAGATTCCCCGTGAATGAATCTGCTGAGGGTTGGAGATATTCCCATTATCTACTATGAACAGCACAGATGAAGAGTTTAGTCCTTTCAGTGTGACTAGGAGACACAGGCTTGTCCAGCATTATCCTGCTCATTCTTAAAGCAGTCTCAGTTTTCTCTAACAGAGTTGATTCAGAACAGTCATAGGGGATTTTGATTATTTTTGGTGAAAAATGAAGGAATCATACTTTCTCTATCATGCAAATAATCATAAGCACTTTGCCTGGCAAAGTCTGATAGGGAAATGGATTCTGAACATGACATTTCTTTTTCCTTAGATCAGTGTGAATGGAGCTTTTAACTTCCAACACTTTGCTATTTTTCTGTTGCTTAATTTAATCCTTCAGTTATAATTGCCAATTTGGTTTAAATGTGACAGTTTGTTTTAGTTACAGGACATCTGAAGTTCATAGTAGTTTTGGCATTGAATTCAACTTGCAAATGTGGAATTAGGGCAGTAGAGCAGGAAGGAGATGTCCCACAGTTTACCGCCAAACCAAGGCTTAACTCTGTTAAGTCCAATATAAATGTTTAGTTCTTTCTGATTTTATTTTTCCTGGGTCTGTTGTCTGAACAAAATGATCAGATTTAGCCCAATGCTGTGTTTGTTCTAACTTTTGATGGCTAGAAAGATCATAACAGAGGAATCACCTGTTGGTAAAGGATGAGAAGGTAGAAAAACAACTAATATGTTTACAAACATGGTTGATGGTTTTTTTTGAGAAACCTATGACATTAGCTGTTACTTCATACAGGGTAGGTATTTTTATTTCCAGAACCCAGAACTAATTAGTGTGTGTGTGACTCTGGTTTGTACCTCTCTTTACGACCTACGACCAGGCTGCTGTAAAAAAGCATGCTGTCATGTGGAATCTTATGGCTGTATCTGTCAGTATCAATTAAATTTGAATATGGCATTAGCAAACCCAGGCACATGGAAAACACAGAATGTCGAGATTTCCAAACCACTGGAGTGTTTTCCAGGACTGTATCCTGATTAAGTGATTCATGACCTCATTTACAGGAACCAATTGATCCCAGTGTACAATATGCTGAACAGCACATTCCTGAAAGGAATTTGCTGATGTATTAACAAGTGGTGATCCTAAGCTGTCCTGCTTTAAATTTGATCAAGCACTTGATATCCTAGCAACATTCGAAAGGAAGGCTGAGTCCTGAGAAGGGGTGTAATCATTTGTGGAACAGCAGTGGCATTTTTACGAAGAAAGCCATCTGATGTGGCAGGGTGTTTTCAAAACTTTTCTTGCAGACAGATGTTCAACTGAAAAAGCTCTGATTTTTCTGCAAACATGCAGGAGGAGGCACAGGCACTTTGGGAAGTAGATTTGTTCACAAAATCACTTCTGTTTGATGTATCTTTCACACATGGATAACAAACAAGATAATCAAGCCAATGATCACAGCTGTTAAAAAACAACTGTGTCAGGAACAAAAGCATGTGCTAGGAATTTCCCACAGAGATGCTTTGAATAATAGAGTTACATTGCTGTCCATCATGTAGATGCCTTTTCACTCTTGCCAATATAAAGCTATTCCATGTAACATCTACATGCAAAAATTGTTTAGATTTGTAGACTATTTAAGGACAATGATATAATATTCAGCACCTTTCCGTCACAAAAGTGGTGACAGAAAGATAGCTTTAACGAGATTTTACAAGCTACAAGCTTTCTAGGAAAAAAGTAGAGATTCCTAACTAATGAAGTGCCAGTCTGATATCTGAGACTAAAATGCATAGATGGGCATTAATTTTAAACTGCCAGGATGAAAAATTTCCAGAAATCACAACTTGAGGATGGATTTCCAAGAGTTTTGTGCCCATATGACTCAGTTGAATGCTTAATTCTTTGATAAACTGGTGTTGATTGCAGAAAATTTCAGTTAAGTTTCATCCTTTTTAGATTGCAAACCAGAGTTTCAATTTCCGTTTCCTGTTTTTCTGTGTTTACAGTTTCAGTCATCTTGGAAATTGGTTGTCAATGTTCCTCTCCACAGAATTATAAAAGGGATTTTGTCACGTAGTTTTTGAAATGCATTGAAAAACAGGTAAGTATCAACTAATTTCTTCCCAACATGAGTGCAAACAGAAAGCTTCACAAGTTGCAGAAAGTGACCATAAGAAAAGCACTGATATTCTAATGGTAATAACATTTTACAAGAAATGTCTGGTTTCTGGTAATAAATTGATTGTTGTCCATAACAAATTCTAACTAGGCTGGTTCCTCAGTGTTTCTAATAGGTTTTTATCCTGGAGTTAGATTTTCTTTCTGTTCAGAGTTTGTTGAACATGTTAAACCTTAGGTCTTTGAAATTGCAAGACATTTCCTTTCTTAGTACTCTACCTAAGGGTACAGGGAAAAAATATCTTCCTGATTTTCATAGGTCAAATCTTTATATTCTCTTAATTAGTTTAGTCAAGCCGATTTGGTACTTTTAAAGCCACTGTATTCATTTAGGTAATTACAGTGTACATAGCATAACAGTTTAATCAGGTAGATATTCCACCTCTTCAGTGAGGAAGTGACTGATCCTCTTTCAGTAAAACAATGTTGGATATATTTCAGAATACTTTTTCATGATCTGCGATGGAGCTAGATCCAGCCAAATGGAGCTAAACAGAGCTAAAGAAAGAAGAAAAATTCTACAGTTGCAGTTTTTCAGTTTTCTGCTCCAGAGCTAAAAATAATGTAATTTTTAGTGCTAAACTTTCTGTAGCTTGCAGTTATTTCTGGCCACCCAACACATTTAGTTGATGTTTGCTTGCAGCCATTAGGTACATGGGATTTGGTTTAAATTTTATCTATAACATAAGCATATCTGTGAGTGTCTCTGGGGTCCTATGATACCCTGCCTGAATGTTTGGGTGGCAGAATTCGGACAGGATGAGACCCTACTCCTTTCCAGCCAAGGGAGGATGGAAACACATTCAGGATCCATATGGTCATGGAAGCAGGAATGTGTATTTTCTGTGGAGCATGCCTACTCGTGCAGTATAAACACAATTTCTGGGACTTTGGCCCTTGAAACAAATACACCTTCAGTTATAGGACCACTTATATTTAGAATAGGGCTTTTAAAAATTGTTTAAAAATACAGCTAAAAATCAAATAGAAACATAAATAAAGGGTCTGTGTGATATTTATAGCGTTAAACAATAAATCACTTGGGATAGCTACCTTCTTTGATGCAAAGGAATATTCTGTGAGAGAAAACGTGATAACAGAAATGCACACACTTTATTAAATATTGGAGCTGAAGCTGCACAGACACCCAGACCAGTGCTGAACATGGATGTATATTAAAAGTATGATCTGTCTCAGATAGGAGTAGAGGTAAAGAAGTCCTGAAATATATTATATATAATATTTGTAATGAAACACAACACTATTAATGTTGTATTAGGTAATCGTACGACTCTTCCAATAGAGAACATATTTGCAATAAGCTGAAAAATGGTAATCTTCTTGCCAAAGTTGTTTCCCATATTCTCCTTTGCAAAAGGAGAAAAGATTGAGCTGGGTTTGTTTGCAGAGTGTGATTACACTCAGTGAAGTGCTGTTGAAAGGAAGCTTGTTTAACTTTAAGCCCGTGGAATCAGCAGAAATAGGAAGCCATCGTTTGAAAACAAAATGTATGCAATGCTACTTGTGTTCTCCATGTAGGACATATTAGGATTTATGCTATCTTATTTTGGCACTCTAAACCAACATACCTGTTTTAAGGCAGTTGTCCATGTTGCCTATTTTGCAAAGTCAGTGATGAGAAAAGTACACCCAAAGCGGCAATTTTTCCCACCTGAAACAAAGATTTTAAAATTGACAAAATTTCCTTTAGATGGGTCAGGAAATGAGCCACAAGATCACCCTGCATTTGTTCAGACGGGAAAAAGATAAAAATTTTCCAAACATTCATTCGTACAATTAATGCTGAAGAAACAGTGCAGTGGTGATTGAGAGTGTAATACAAAATGAAGCAAATATTAATTTCAGAACTATGTGATTTAAAATGAATACAAAAGTACAATGCAATTTGATTCTGAGGAAATTATCTTTTTACTATGGAGAAAATAAAGAAACGTAAAATGAAATTTGTTACGTGTTCCTGGTGTAAAAGCATTAAGATATCGTGTAACTACTCAAATACACATTTTTAGTAGTGTCACTTTCTAAACAGAAGATGCAGTTACATTCCTGCTCTTAAGCTGTTAACCTTCTATTCTGGTAAGAGAGTTAAAACAGAGTTTACTCTAAGTGCCAAAGACAACCACGTTCATTTTGAAGAGATTTTATTCTACGTATTTTTTTTTTCTAAATTCTAAACTGCAATTTATTCCAGTGATCCTTTTTCAGCAAAAAAAAAATTTCCTCCAATCATCAGAATAAAGGCAAATTGTGATAAAAAGTGAAAGCAAAGAACTTTATGAGTGAGAAAATAGAAGAACCCACATCTTGAGTTAGTCACTGATTGTATTTGCAAAGGCAAACAAGTCTGAGTGATGCACACAGCTTATAATAATACTTATCAGTTTAAAAATTATCTCAGATTTTCTGTGGCAGTACATAACTTCCAGAGAGAGAATTCTCTTCAGTAAATCTAAGTGCAGTGGAGATTTGCATTGAAAAAGACAGAATATGAAAAATATCTTGCTTGTTTCATATAATTTTCCAGTATTTTGCATTTTTTAAAAGTTCACTTGGTATTATTATTAGACCTAAAATACACTAAAAAGCAATCATGCAGAACTTGGAGTTTGCACACAATGAAGTTAGCAGAAAATGAAGTTACAACAAAGAAGGTACAACATGCATTAGGAACTGTAAAGACAAATAGAAGCATTGAGACAGATTTTCAATGAGAAAAAGAAAACCAAGCAGATAAAAATCAGTCTAACAAATCAGTCTACCATAGTCTTATCTTTTAGAGACATATTTTGAGCAATGAGAGCTTAAATGGAGATAAAAGTACAAGCAATAGGTAATATATCTGAGAAATCTCAGGCAACTGCTGATGGAAGCAGAAAAGGTAAAAACTGCAATTCTGCAAGGCACAGATAAGGCAATAAGAGAACACAGTCCCTGCGAGGAAAATCACTGCAGACACCAGCACTGCCATGATCCTCAGGCACAGAATTATTCAGGAGACCAAAATCACCAGTATTGCCAAATCTGTGTTAGCATGGTGGGAACTAAACTCTCATCAACTCAATTAGTATGATAAGAAATGTGTTGGCACATCTTTAATCAGACAAGTGGGTTTAGGTAAACATCTATAAAATTATCTATCTTTGATACAAATAAACCATGTTTTCTAGAAATCTGAGCTTAGACTCAACTGACTGATCCAATTTTAGTTTTTGAATGGTTCATAAAAGTGACAGAGCACCACCACTCACAAATCTGATTACTAAGTGCCTGCCTCCTGGTTCCCAAGGGCTTATTGAACATGACATGTGCTACATGTAAAAGTATTTTGCCACATTTAGTATAGCACAGACAGACTTCAGAAAGCATGGTATGATATTTTAGCTGTCTGACATTGGCCAGACAGATTTTCCAGTAGAATACAAAATAGTTCCTATATTCAAAAAATACCAATAGCAGTGGTAACAAATATAAAAGGAATTTTGATCACCTAGTTCATCCCTTTTCTGTGGTATTTCACCTAAGATTTCTCTCTTACAGAAGCAAGAGAAAGCATAGATTCCTAAGTCTTATAGAGAATAATATATTTTCTAGATCCTGGTTTGGTCTTTCCACTGTTTTTCTGTCAAGAATATCAGTTTATCTCTGTTCAGTTTGTGTTTCATGTGAGCTACATGGCCTTTTTTACCTTGAATTCCTTTCTGTGTTTCTATTTGTGTTACTAAGCAGATCTCTTGCAATGTGATTTCCTTACTGAAAAATACAATAATAACATTTTGAACTTGTATTTTGTCTTCTAGTTTGCTTGGAACCCCATACAGGCTTAATTTGAAAAACATCTTTTTCTACTGTACAGACTATTAATTTAAATGTGTAATACTGCCAAATCCATGACAAATTACTGTACCTTTTTGATTGCTATGGTATTTATCCTAATTTGTACATGATTATCCTTTTTTGTATATTAATCATAAGCTCTCAAAAAAAGAAAGTTGCTCACAGAAAGACCTAGTACAATCTGCAGACCTTCAGAATAAACCCCTTTCACAGTAACAATAAATCCTCATCCATCTCTGACTAAAATTGGACTTTGTATGGGGTCATTAAAATTAAAAGCGAGACACCCAGAGGACATAAATAAGGAATGGACCCTGCTGAACTGTCAAACAAAACCAAATGTGTTCCAAGTACTGGTAAAAATTCTAGATTGGTTTTCAATGGTCTTTTTTTTGTTGGGGATTTTTCTTTTCTAATGTGCGCTAGCTTTGTCCCATTTTACAATTCAAAATTTTTTATGTTATTCTCTTTTATTTTTAATAAAAGCCTCACTGTGAACATTTGTGTTGATGAGCTTCGATTGTGTGAGAAAGCTTAGAAATGCAAAGACAATACTGAGCGCAGCAATAGCATGCTAAATTGTATAGATAAGGATCAAAAAACAAATTTGGAAGAATTTCTAATGGATGCATATGCCAACTTCTTCATCAAGGAAACTCTTGCTCTTTGAGCAGGCTCCTCCATCAATTTCCTATTCCAGAATTGAAAAAGGTAGAACACCAAACCTCTAATCCAAATTAGGCACAGAATGTATTAAACAGGGTGCTGAGGTTGTCAGCATTGCCCTCGGGATAACTAAAAAGACCTACTTAAAAGTCAATAAATCTTGTTCTTTATGCTTGTTGACCTGACCAGGCCAAGCTGAATGGGGCTCTGAGCAGCCTGGTCTAGTGGAAGGTGTTCGTGCCCATGGCAGAGGGTTGGAACTGGATGATCTTTGAGGTCCCTTTCAACCCAAACCATTCCGTGATTCTATGATTCTGTGATTAGATAGAATGCTAGTAGAGTGTGGAAAAACAAATACCATATATTTGCATATAATCTGAATAAAAATTTAACAAAAAGTTTATTTGTAAAGCTGATGAAGCTAATGTTCTTTCTGGCTTTGCAAGGAAATGTCTTTTCAAGCTTCTAGTTAAAGCATCCCTTTTAGTAATTGCTGCTGATACACATCTGCAACAGAAACCAAAATATTTAATCTCATGAAATGATATTGCCAGATAGATGACAACCCTGTTACAGTCTTATCTCTGCAAGTAAGTAATGACAGTATAAAGCTTTATTTGTAATAAGTGTAAGTGTCCACAATAAGCTTTTCCATGTAACTATGTACAGGTGTGTAGTGTTTTGTGTAATTACAGACTTAAGAAATAAAAGAAGTTGTATTTATTCACATATAGAGGAATCCAACCTGCTGTTTAGTTATCCTAGGAAAAATTCTAGTGCATACTATATATATGCAATGTAAGTAAGAAGAACATTGAGAATTTATTTATGACAACATTATTGACGTTTTCTATTTATTTTCAAGGAATGTATCAATAACTATTTAAGCAACTTACTTTTTTTCTGACTCATACCTCTCTGACTGGGTTTTATTTTTAACACAGCAATGTACTTCAAGCCTCAAGTTTCCAAATCTCTCTAAAACTCAGATACAACCACTCAGAAGATATACTACATCTGGACCATGGATGCATTTTCCCCCTAAAACCTAAGGAAAGGGAAAAGAGGCACTGATACGACTTATGCCCTGAAATTTGGCAAAGCTGGTCTGGATGTGATGTGGTGATGTCCTGTGGATCCTAATTTGACATGCCATGCAGACAAGAGACTAAGTGTGGGCCAAAAACACGGGGCCAACAAAATTTCAAAGTTCTCTTATGAAGCACTATTGTGCTGAAAGGAGTTAAGGACATGGTTTTGCCTGTATGAAGTCACGGTGGCTGTTAACAGCTGAATTATCTCCTGGTCTCACATGTGAGTGGTGGGAAAGACAAGTCCTGGTGCTCCCTGTTGGCCAAACAGCCAGACAACGGTGCTTTGTTAGGTGAGGCTGTACAGTGGGCAAAACTGAAAGAAAACCATGAAATTCACAAATGCAGTAGGGAGTGAGTAATTATTTATATACTCAATATTTGTCTCAACAGGCTGATTCTACTTAATACCTTCCAGTGTTATCCTAGGTTTAAAATAGAGGATAGAGTCACTTAAGAAGAATAAGAATGCCATCAGTAGAGTAAGTACAGGAACTGAAGGACAGACTTTCTTTTCCCCAAGTCATCTGTTAACCTTAAATTCTTCCTCAAAGAAAAAAAAATAAATGGTATGAAAGTGAATAGTTACCTAATGAACTACAAAGTGTTGTCAGTTTGATAATTCAATAATATTCTTCAATATAGGAAGGAAAAAGTGCTTAAAAAGAAAAAAAATTGGAAGTGCTGCATTGTCTAAACCTCTGGTGCTAGAAACAGTATTTATTGCTGGGATGTTTAACATAATATTTATTTACTGTAAAATTTGTAGAACCAATGATTCTTCATGTATTCTAAGGGTTTTGCAGAAGACTGATTTTGGAATCTATAAACTATTTCTAGTTTTTGTAGTCAAATGTATCTTGGTTGATATACGTGATCCTAGACTTCAGAGGTCTGCAAAAGAGATTAACCATAAAAAGCACATTAAAGGGTCTACTAAAGGTTTTTCAGATGTCTGCAAATATAGGTTCTCTCAGATGAACAGTTTTAAAATACGTAAATCTGTCTGTCTAGCTGTCTTCAACAGGCATATCTGCAGACAAATCACCTTAACTAGCAAAACAGAGTATCTCCCTTTATACCTGCTCATGTCCTTCTGCACTGAACCTGTCACTTTTCTTCATGTTAGTGTCCTGTTCAGATCATATCAGATGCAGATATGGTCATATTCTAAAAATTAGTGTTGCAAGTCTGTGCTATGGCTGCTATTTAACAGTTTATACTTAATGAGGCAAAGACAACTTTCCTGTTTTCCTTAGACAAGGTCACTGAAGTTGCCTGCAGCAGAAGTTCTTTGTGTAAGTCCACTGGTAACTGCTTTGGAGCAGAACAGTAATAGGACAAAACTAAGCCTCTTTACATCCTTATGCAAACACAGTGGATTGTACAGTAGTGGATCGTAAAAATGCAACTTTGGAGAATCATTTATAAGTGTCCTTTCCTTGCTTTCAGCAAAACCATTATTGAATCCCATTACGGTAAACTTTCTTCTAGTGATCAAAAATAATGATCCAGTTCACTTTACCCTCTAACCAAATGAGTCCCTTTAATTAAAAAAGCATTAGCATTCCTAATTTTAATTTAGTTGGTAGTTTTAATCTGCAACTTTCTGGTAGTTCCTACATGTACTGATTTTGCATTTTATGGTTCTATTCTTCAGGCTGGAGTTTTCACTCGCAAATAATTGCACACCACTCATTGGACATAGAATAGAGAAGTTTTGAACTTTTATTGTATTGAGATGGCTTTGGATTCCCTTTGGAATCTGCATGGTTATTTTATAAAGATCCTTAATGCTTAACAAGCACTACAGGAAATTTCAGTTAAATGAAGTTATGCTGGTGAAGGATAACAGAAGGACAAAACAAAGCTGTTTTAGCAGCTTGTGTTTTATGAGAAACAGAGGTAAGGGAGAAACCACCCACGCGTTCCAGGGTGACAGAAGCACTAAGAGAGGCTGTTCCCTTTGAGCTTTCCAGTGCTGTGATAATCAACAGAGCTAATAAAATGCAGCACTTCATGGGCTTTTGGCAGTGTGAGCCTTCAGAAGGACATAAAATTATTGCCAAAAAGAATCTGAAAACCTTGGTTTTAAAACAAATATCCTGCCTGCTTTCTCTAGCAGCACTAAATTGTTCCTGAAGTTGTTTGTGTAATGTGTCTATATCCCTTTACCTGGATTAGATAAAGGAAACGAGTTTATTGTATCATTGATCAAAACAGTGTACTAATGGTCTCCTTCTAAACTGGGCCAAAGATACTGTCTACATTTGATTTAGCAAAGTTGAGAGAAAGCCTGCAGTGTTTGTGAATCCTGGCTAAGTATGCTGGGTACAAATGTGGGATACAGAGTCAGCAGCAACATGCTGACTGCTGCAAATAACAGATGGTAATATTCAGTGAGAGTTGGTGAAGTTCGTCAGCCCAGCACAGCAGCCAAAAACTTTGCCAAGATTGTCTCTCTGAATGTACTCTTACCCATTGAGTAAAATGCTCTCAGACACACTATTGCTATAAATTTATGAGAATCCCTAATGCAAAATCTTTACTCTTTCTTGCTTTCTCTCCCACGGAACTGCTCTATTCATTACCTGGACTTAATCTACTCCCTGCAGACTGCGCAGGCAACTAACTTTGCCAAAACAAATGTTTGCACAGGGCTTCTCTAAACTGTGGCATTCAGCTATTGTTAGGCATGCACAGAGTTCATTAGGGTTAAAAATCTCACTTTTTGGAGAGTGGAAAGATATTTTATAAAAAATAAAATTCCCTGCACTTACAGTACTTTAAAGAAAACGTTTGTGTTTATCAATCGACAAGACCAGTAGATATAAAAAAAACATCTTAATAGCAAGTGTCTTGGTATTATTAAGCTTTCAGAACAGGGATCAATAAATCTTCACAGGTCTCTGTACACCTCATTATCCGACTATTTCTAAAGGGCAAATCTTGTAGAATGGCTTCAGAAACCCTATGTGAAAATTCCCTCTTTTTTTACTCCCCCACAATCCGAGAACCCTCTGTGTGGCTCCCCACCTGATGTATCTGTCAGGTCCTGGGATCTGATCACAGAATCACAGAATAGGCTGAGTTGGAAGGGCAGCTGTGTTCTGCATCAGATCTTTGCTACTCCTTTTTGTTGCTGGAGCTTGATCCAGGTAGCACCTATGAAGAAGAAAGGGATTTGGGCAACAAAGTACAGCCAGTTCTATCCCCAGCCCATGCACAGGGAGGCACAAGGGTGTTAAGAATAACACAATAAGATTCAAGCCTGAAATGTTGTTTAAAATCATGGTTAGAGAATTGCAAGAAGGCTACTTCTGAAAAGAGAGCTTAAAAGAAACTAGAAACAAAACATTTTATTTATTAGCC
The DNA here is from genome assembly GCA_013397175.1 of Platysteira castanea. Taxonomy (NCBI): domain Eukaryota; kingdom Metazoa; phylum Chordata; class Aves; order Passeriformes; genus Platysteira; species Platysteira castanea. Next base: position 210,512 of record VYXC01008466.1, on the reverse strand, counting down.
AAACAGATCCTAGTTATGAATTCTTTCAAGTTATTTCCTCTTGGCCAGCCTAGTTCAGCTGGAGGGCTGCTGCAGACTGGAGGCACCACAGCTACAACAGCTCGCTCCAGCTGAATGCTGCAGGAAAGCGGAAACTCAGGATAGTTATTCTACATTCTTAAAGCCATGGTAATTAAACTGTGAGGTGGCATTGTAACAGCTCAAGTCGGATTTCCTGGATAAAAATGAAAAATACCCCACCAAAAGCTGTGACCTAGAGCTGCATTTCCTCTGTAAATTCGTTTAAAAATGTCGTATAAGCATAAAATTTGGCTGTGTAAAAGAAGGAACAGTGAATGTAAGTAAGTAATAAGTAAGTAAAACGTGTATAATGGCAGATAGATCAGAGAAGAGTTAGATTGGTACAAATGTTGGGTAATAGTATGAACTTTCCATGTTTTAAAGTAGTGCACTGCCAATTTTCCCCTGCAAATTCTTTCTGACAGGAAACCACTAGAGTTTAGAGAGGTAGGGAAAAAATATGCGTGACCTGTGCAACCCATATAGATTCAGGCAACCTCAATGAAATAAGACTTTTAAGTTTTAATCAGAAAGAAAAGCGTGGAGAAAAGGGTGAGGAATTTCTTACCCCCCAAAATTGGAAAGGGTCTTTCCACAGCCCCATCTTGAGACTGAGGTTTCTCAGCACAAGTGAAATGAGGATAGCTCTGCTTGTGATGGCCAAGACAAGAAGGGAATGATCAATAGAGAGAGAAAAGGAAGAGAGAAAGCAATGCTAGTCCAAAGCTGGCCTGGCAGGCTTCAGAGTGGAGTTGTTTCTCATAATGACTGCAAAGTAGACTGGCCATGAAGGTATACCAATTTATCCAGGGCTGAAGAAGTTTGTGGATTGGGAAGGTAATCACTCCTCTATATCTTTTCCATTCTCATTTTCTTCTTACATTAAGGATATCACAGAATCACAGAACATCTGAGGTGAGAATGGACCTCTGAAGACCATTTGGTGCAACCTCTCCTGCTCAAGCCCAGCCACCCAAAGTCAGTTGCCCAGAGGGGTTTTGAACATCTCCAAGGACAGAGACTCCACAACATCTCTGAGAAACCCATGACAGTGCTCAGTCTCACAGTAAAGAAGCGTTTCCTGATTTTCAGAGGGATCCTTCTGTGTTTCAGGTTGTGCCCATTGCCTCTGGCTCTGTCACTGGGCACCACTGAAAAGAGTTTGGTTCTGTCCTCTTTGCACCCTCTCCTGAGGTGTTTGTACACATCAGTGAGATCCCCTTGAGCCTTCTCCTACCCAGGCTGAGGGGTCCCTGCTTTCTCAGCCTTTCCTCACACACAAGGTTAAAGACCCTTAATCACCTTTGTGGCCCTTTGCTGGACTATGTTAATATGTGTCACACACTGAGGAGCCCAGTCTGGACACAGCACTCTAGAGAGGGACCTCACCACTGCTGAGCAGAGGGAAAGGATCCCCTCCCCTAAACTGCTGGCAACACTTTGTCTAATGCAGCCCAGGATGGCCTTCTTTCCAGCAAGGACACGTTACTGGCTCATGGTCAACCCGGTGTCCAGCCCCAGGGACTTTCCTGCAAAGCTCCTTCTCAGCAGAGTGGCCCCCAGCATCTCCTGGTGCCTGGGGCTGTTCTATTCCTGCTGAAGGACTTTGCACTTCCCCTTGTTGAACTTCATGAGGTTATATCCTGGGAGAGAAAATAATCTGATCTATTATTTTCCCTATGACTGGAAACTTTACTTTTCTAAAAGCTTTGAAAAATACTATTCTATTAATATATACAAATATATAAAAAGTATATTTTATGGGGTTTTTTTTTTCTAGCTCTTTGATAACAAAAAGGTGTTCAAATTTATTTTGTTTATGTCTGTTTTCTTCTACTGTGTTTTTTTTAGGATAAATGCAAATGAGAAGTGTAGTTCTGGTATCTGTGAATATTGATCAAAGGCTTGGTAAATATTCACCTTACTGAAACCACACTAACTTTTCCCAGGCAGGCCATAATTCTCAAGATATCCACTAACCCTACACTTGGTTTGTACTTGTAGTAATTTCCTCAGTAAAGAAGTCAGATGTAGAGGTTTCTTGATCCCANATTTCAGGTTGTGCCCATTGCCTCTGGCTCTGTCACTGGGCACCACTGAAAAGAGTTTGGTTCTGTCCTCTTTGCACCCTCTCCTGAGGTGTTTGTACACATCAGTGAGATCCCCTTGAGCCTTCTCCTACCCAGGCTGAGGGGTCCCTGCTTTCTCAGCCTTTCCTCACACACAAGGTTAAAGACCCTTAATCACCTTTGTGGCCCTTTGCTGGACTATGTTAATATGTGTCACACACTGAGGAGCCCAGTCTGGACACAGCACTCTAGAGAGGGACCTCACCACTGCTGAGCAGAGGGAAAGGATCCCCTCCCCTAAACTGCTGGCAACACTTTGTCTAATGCAGCCCAGGATGGCCTTCTTTCCAGCAAGGACACGTTACTGGCTCATGGTCAACCCGGTGTCCAGCCCCAGGGACTTTCCTGCAAAGCTCCTTCTCAGCAGAGTGGCCCCCAGCATCTCCTGGTGCCTGGGGCTGTTCTATTCCTGCTGAAGGACTTTGCACTTCCCCTTGTTGAACTTCATGAGGTTATATCCTGGGAGAGAAAATAATCTGATCTATTATTTTCCCTATGACTGGAAACTTTACTTTTCTAAAAGCTTTGAAAAATACTATTCCATCTGTGATACCACAGATGCTACACTCCAGTCCTCAGGTGCCATGGGAACCTTTAAACAGAAGTTAGATGGTGCTATTAGTAATTTAGCTGTTTCATCCTTGAGATCTCTTAGAGCTCTTGGGGGCACATGATCCAGGCCTGGTGATGTTTTAGTGTTTGTTTTGTCGCTTTGTTCCATGTCCCTCCTGCAACCACTTCAGTTTCAGACAGACTCTTTGTAGAGTCCACTAAAAGAAGGCTACAGAAGGGGAATTTCTCTTACTTCCACAGTGAATGTCAAGGCAAATAATTTGTGTAGTATTATATCCTGATGATCAGCTGTCCCTACTTAAAGTCTGTGGCTTTCTTCTGACGTGTGTGAAGGATTTAGTACTACTTTTCATTTTATCTTCTTACTATTACCTTCAAATTCTGGTTTAGTCTACACCGGTTTTCTTTTCACTAGATATGCCTGAATTTTTATCAACCCCTTTGTTATATTAATTAGAACATGCATGATTTCAGCGATTCAAAAGATGTTTTCCTGTTTCTAGCAAACACGTTTCCTTCCCATTCTGTTGTTTTCATCCTTATTTAAGCCTTTCCTACTGCACTACAATATGCAAATCACCTGTAAGAATTTAACTTTCTTAGCTCCTTCTTTCAACCTCCCTTTTCACAGGTTCCTTACTTTTACATCGCTCTGTTTCTTCACGACTCCTGAAAAAGTGCATGAACTGGAAGAACTGTTGTGGAACCATTCTCTTTGGTAGTAGGGTGTATGAGGCCAAAAATTGTGTTCCTTTAGCACCAATTCCTGTATGTTAAAACCACCATGATTCAACAGAAATGGACTGGATGACTTCTTGAGCGGTATTTGTATCAGTTGTGATGGAGAATGATGGTCCAGATATGACCTCCAGATCAGGAAGTCATTACCTAATTGCTGAAAACTGAGATGGAGTATCAGGGGAAATATTATCCTTTCTGCATTCTCCATCTTATATACACCTCCCTAAGCATACCAATCACTGTCTAAGACAGGATATTGAGGCAAATGGCTTTTTTGGTCTAACTCCATATGCTTGCCTTTATAAAAAGTAAATTGTTAAGAAGCAAATGCTTCATGAAGCGAGATAAATTTCCCCAGAACCTGATTTCATAGGAAAACAGCAGAAAATGTTGTGATGTTATTAAATTCCCCTCTAGGGAATCTGGTTGCTTGATTCCCTCTCTGAAGTGCCTGTACACAAATTCACACAGCATGGGGAATAAACAAGAAAAATCTATGTGCTGTCACAGGACCATGATCTCGTTGCAGTTACAGAGACAGGGTGGGACAGCTCACATGGCTGGAATATTGTCACGGATGGCAATGTACTTTTAGCAAGGACAGGTCAGAGAGGCGAGGTGGTGGAGTAGCTCTTTATGTGAAGGGGCAACTGGAATGTATCGAGATCTGCTCAGGGACAAACACATGATTTGAGGGTTTATGGGTGAAAATTAAGGGACAGGCTAATATGGATGACACTTGTGGGTGTTTATTACAGGCCACCTGTAGTGATCATGAGATGGTGAGACTCAGAAGCCTGCACATGGGAAGCAAATCAGTAAGCAAGACTAGAAGCCTACACTTCCAGAGAGCTAAATTTGTCCTTTTCAAGGACCTGCTTAGAGGAATCCCATGGGTTATGGCTCTAGAAGAAAAGGGTGTCCAAGAGACATGGTTAATATTTAAGAACTACATTCTCTAAGGTCAAGACCAGTGTATCTTCATGATAAGGAAATCAGGCAAAAGGCACAGGAGACCTGCATGGATGAGCAGAGAGCTCCTAGTATATCTCAAAGGCAAGAAAGAAATCTATGGGGTGTGGAAAAAGGGACAGGCTATGTGGAAGGACTATGGCACCATTGTCAGTGTATGCAGGGGTGCAATGAGGAAGGCCAAGACCCACTTGGAACTGAGACTGGCCAAGCACACCAAGGACAAAAAGAAGGGCTTCTACAAGTATATCAGTAGCAAAAGGAAGACTAGGGATAATGTTGAGGTGCTGCTGAATCAGGTGGTTGTCCTGGTAATAGAAGACACAGAAAAGGTGGAATTACTGAATGCCTTCTTTGCCTCAGTCTCTACTGGCTCGCAGCAGTCCTAGACCTCAGAGGTAGAGAAGGAGTCTGGAGAAAGGAACACTTCCCCTTGGTCATAGAGGGTTGGGACAGAGGTCAGCCAAGCAGACCTAACACCCATAAATCTGTGGGCTCTGATGGGATACAGACATGGGTGCTGATGGGGCTGGCAGATGTTGTTGCTTTGCTGCTCTCCATCAGTTTTGAAAAATCATGGAGAACAGAGGAGGCGTCTGAGGACTAGAGGAAGGCCAGTGTTTCTCCCATCTTCAAGAAGGGCTAGAAGGAGGGCAAGAGAAACTACCAGCCACTCAGCCTCACCTCCAGTCCTGGAAAGGTGATGGAACAAATAATTCTAGAGATCATTACCAAGCATTTAGAAGAAAAGAAGGTCATTAGGTGTAGTCAGAGTGGATTCACCAAGGGGAAGTGATGCTTGACCAATCTGGTAGCCTTCTATGATGACATGGCAGGATGGGACAATGAAGGAAGAGCAGTGGATGTTGTCTGCCTTGACTTCAGCAGGGCTTTTGACGCTGTCTCTTAGAACATCCTCGTAGGTATGCTCAGGAAATGTAGGTAAGCTCAGTAAATGAATGGAAAAGATAAAGTGGATCAAGAACTGAATGGCAGAGCTCAGAGGGTTGTGATCAATGGAGCAGAATCCAGTTGGAGGCCTGCAGTCAGTGCATTCCCCAGGGATCAATACTAGGCCCAGTCTTATTCAACTTGTTTATCAATGACCTGGATGAAGGGATCGAATGCATCCTCAGCAAGCTTGCTGATGATACGAAACTGGAGGGAGTGGCTGATACACCTGAAGGCTGCACTGCCACTCAGAGGGAACTTGAAAGGCTGGAGAGTTGTGAAGAGGGGGTTTAACTTGAGGTTCAACAAGGGCAAGTGCAGGGTCGTGTACCTGGGAAGGAATAACCCCAAGTACCAGCACAGGTTGGGGGCTGACTAACCTGAAGTTTCTCATGTTCCAAAAATATTTTTCATCCAGTCTCTTCCTTTCAGAAACATGTCACAATGGTCAGCATTGATTCTTTCAGAGCATCACAGATCTTGCAGTCTTGAAAAACTTTCACAAATTAAAGCATTCTTGATTCTTGAAAAGTCTTGAAAATACATTGTCAAGCATACGCAAAATATTAAGTTCTTCCTGGCCTATAAGAAGAAAATTGATTATACTGAAACAAAAGTCTGCTGCCTAGTGTTTTCTTGCAGTTTCTACTATAAAAAGCATCAGGGCAAAACCAGATGAAGAAATGGCAATTTAAAAGTAAGTTACAACCAGGATGCAACTCGAAATGTTTTTGTCTTCTATTACGGACTGCCCAGTCACACTTCACTAAGCTTGATCACAGCTTGATTTCACCTTTGTGTCTAAATTATGGTTCTTTCCTTGAAGGAGCCTGGTTAGCTTACCCAGCTTTCATCCTGTTAACAAAGGATATAGACGTTTTTGTCTTTGGAAAGGTATTTGATTATAAATGTCAACTGATTTTGAGGTTATTTCATGGTCATCAGTTTGAAGGAACACACACAGTTTGTTGTGACTGTGAGCTGTTTCTGAAGGTCTGACCATACAACCTGCTAGGCCACTAGGTATTCCTGTGAATTTGGGATGTCCTGTTTACTTAACCTATTGTGGAATGTAAAAATTCTTAATTACATAGTAAATTGTAACAATTAGCTATGACATGTTTATCAATGTTTATTCTTAACTGCTTCAGAAGATTTCTTGTTCTCCTTGCTGTTTTATTAGCCACAATTTTGTACTGACTTTAATAAATGTAAGTAAATAATATAATTTCATTAAATGATTTTATATTTTAGAACATACATATGTGTATCTTTATGGAGAGGAGCAGAAATTTCATCATTCTTAAACAGCACTATCTGTAACAGTCTTGGAACAGATTAGCCTAACTGAGAGGAAAACTGTGTTTAAATTAAAATTCAACACTTTAAAATAAACTTTGAAAGTAAATCGACTTTATTATGTCCTGTGAACACTTCATTGGAGGAAAGGCTTGTTACTTTTACTGAAAGAGTTCTCACCTTAAACTACCAAGAAACAAGCAAATACTCATATTATTGTTTGGCCAATATTGTATTGGGTGACTTGAGCATGTCTCTGGTAGGAAACTCACTGTGTAGATATAGTTCGTATGGAGCTCTCCCTGCAAAAGAAAGGATAATGTTAACTTATTTTAAAACCAGACCTGTAGTAATAACTTGGGTGCAGGTGTCCAAAGCAACATGCGTGTTTCAGAATCCACAGTGCTGAGTTAGTTTCCCTCCTGCTGTCCAGCTTTACTTGAAAGCTTTTTTCAAAGAAATCAATTTACTTTGATAAAAATTGTCAGAAATACTGGATTTGCCCTTGCTTTTTGTCAGGATGTGAAGTTTGCCTTTATAGCGTTCCACATTTTCTGTGAAGTCCCAAGCCAGCTCTGCCAGTCTGGCTATAAAGCTGTTACCCAGCTGTCAGCTTGTACAGTGATCTTTTCAATAGCGCCAATATCTCAGGCTAAGTCTGTTTAGGCTTCCAGGAGAGACGTGTGCTGCCTTGGATGTGCTCAAGTGCACATCAGTTACTCCTTACGAGCTATCAACGTATCTGTTCAGCTGATGGTTCCCCTCCTAGTCACAAGAGAAGGAAAGTGCAACACTTCAAGTGTCACTTCCATTTATTGACTCCTAAGTCTCGCACGTTGCCCAATTCTCAATCCTCATATCTTCTCTCTTTTTCTCCACTGGTTCCTCTTGGTCTGTCTCCTTCCTCTGCCCGTGCTCAAGCATATACATTGCTGCACAGGAGGCCCTGCTGCTACCCCCATAGCACTGTCCCAAAGAAACAAAGATTCTTCTTCTTGTCTCCTGAGGTTTTGGAATTGAAATTAGTCCTCCCAAGACTTTCCCTCTCATAGTAAGGAATGAATCATAGCTTTAAAAAAAACCCCAAACCCAAAATTAGACTCCCTTTCTCACATAACTGCAGTAACAAAGGATTTTAAAAAAGATAACAAAAATAGGCATAGCAGAATACTCATATAAAAGTGAAAACACAGCTGCAATATATCAATAGTGATTTTTATGCTAGAAGGAAAAAAATATCTTTTTGGAAAAAAATATACAAAATATCATTAAATTTGGACCATTTTTAAAAAGAAAAATCTGTTACATTATAATGGCCATTTATAATTGGAAGAATCTTTAAATGTTCTTTACCTCTAGTTTTTTATTCCTTCTTCTACATAAGGGCAAGTTTTTTTATGTCCCCAAAATACAATAATTTCTAATTGTAATAATTTTAACATGTACATAAACCCTTGAGAGACACTGACAAAATGTGTTCATGGGTTCAATTTAATATCAAATTTCAGACGCAGAATATGAGTCAGCCAGCTCATTAAGTACATAGTTTGCTTGAAGTCAGGGATAACTTCACTGACCTTAACAATCCTATTAGCAGGTTTACCTTGATTTTAAACCCACCAATGTCTCATTAAAATAAATGACACTGGCTATAAATACTTTTAACTCACAGTCCAGGCAGATATTACATGATTAATCTTTAGTGGGTCAAGACACATTATTCACTATCTGAAAGCTTTATCACTTATGTGCAATAAGACACACAATTAAGTATAAATATAGGTTCTCATGTCTGGACCTACTTAAAAAAATACATATTCCTGCTTTAGAAGAGTATTGAAATAATCTGTTTAGCTTGTACAAAGAATATGTTCTCTTTTCTCATGCTGCACAAAAATCTTCCCTTCATCAGGCACTGACCAGGATTCCCCTCTCCTACATCTTTTCTTAGACAATAATAGATCTTTTAGAGCTGCAACAGCTATGCAAGAAAAATACATTAATGATTTTAGAGGAAATGTACATTTGTTCGGAACTTCCAGAACATATTTTTCATACCTTGCAGTACGAGTGCATTCACAGCTTTGAAATCTACAGCCTGTTAATGACTCTTTCTAGTCACTTATTGCAGTCATAAATTTTGTAACATTGGATGGAACATTTCTAGGTGGGTCGTCAAATAGGAACTCAATAGTTTAATGTGCTGTGCTCTTTACATAATGCACTGTGCTAACAATCAGATGGAATTTCCTAATTAAATGTAGTACAAGTTGTATAATGCAGGGGTTAGTAAATCTGTGCTACTGACTCAGGAGCAAGGCACGCTAAATTATAAATGATCACCGGAAATTGAAACATAACATGTGCAAGTTTAACAATCAAGAAAGAGTCAGTTAAATGTAGGCCTTATTTCCCTTTTAAACTCACAGAATGTATGCAGGTAAGAAGGGTAGTATTTTTTAGCATAATACAAGTATTTTTAATTTAACACTTTCCAGCCGAGCTTAGCCATTGTCAAGGTTTTTAACCACGGAGAGGGTTAATTTTCTGCAGTCCCTGTGAGGGGGAAGAGGCTGGAACAGTGTGGGCATGGCCAAGACCCCAGTATTATTGGATGCCATCTTATGTCATTGTCGGGGCATTCTTTCTGGTGGAGCAAGCATGGCAGATGGGGCGGTGGGGTAATGCTGGTCCCAGCCAGAGGGAGCAGTTTGGGTGAGATGGCTGCAGGTGGGTTGAGCTCCACACTCTGTCTTTTGTACACTTCTGTTATTAATATTGTCTGTTACTGTTCGTTTTCTTATCTCATTGCTGTTTCCAGTAAATTGTTCTTATCTCAACTGGTGATCTTTGCCTTTTGTGCCTCCAGTTCTCCTCTCTGGCCACCCATGGGCAGAAGAGAGGGGGAGGGGAAGCAAGCAAGAGGCACTGTGGTTTCAGAGTCCTGCTGGAGGGGGCACTAAATACCATTCCTAAACCACAACAGTCAGAAAAAACCCAATAAAGCTGCTATTACAGGAGCTGTGAAGGAAATGCTGTCCACAGCTCAGGAGGTTACCATTCCCAGTCAAGAGGGAACCATTAGCTGCTCTGTGTGACAGACAGGTGCCTCTGATTGTTATCCAGTAATTTATTATTCCCTTTCTAAGGGGCTTCTAGAGGCAACTATGTTGAAAATTTCTGAGTATTCAAACTACAAGAGAGATGGTTATCTGGCTTGGAAGTGACCAAGTAAGTAATAAGAGAGGTGGGAATTCTTAGTACTTATTGATAATTTGTGGACAACTGTCATTAATAACAGGCAAAAATTCAGTGGATTAGCTGTTCACTCACAGTATCAAAAGCATGCACATTTTAAATGGCATTCATTTAACCAAATAATATTAGAGGGATTGCATAACAAAGCACAGGGCCACTATGTTTTAGCAGTGCAACATACAATTTAACGCGATGTAACTGAAAGTTAGGTTTCCTGCTTGATGGGACAAATATGTTCTACAGGAGGTAATACTAATGGAAATGGTTATCTTAATATTTTAATCAATGTGCATTGATCCTATGAATTAGAGTGTGAATTTCAGAGTGAACATATCTGAAGCAGTATGAATATACGTAACACAAATCTATTCATAAGAGCTTAGATTTGATGGCTCTAAAAACAAAAGTCTTACAAGAACCATTTTTCCTGCAGAAATTAGAGGTGTTTATACTGACATGGAAAGAAGCAAAGCAGGAGATTGTTCTTCTGATGCATTAATTACTCATTTTCTCATCCTTGTTACAAGGATGTTCATTAACTAATCAAGAAATTAAGTGATTAACTTAGGCTGTCTTCACTTATTCTGTCATTACACTTCACTCAGGCTTGCATGACAAAAATCCTGTGGTATGCCAAAGCACTGAAGATGCAGTAATGACTTGTGTATGTATATGAGTTTATATATGTTTGTGTGCTCAAGTGTGCTGACTGATGTTCAAGTCCCTTGCACTATCTAAAAAGAAATATTTGAAAAGTAAGTGTCGCTTACTTATGTAAGCTAAGAGTCTTAAATGCAGAATGAATTTTACTCACAGATGGATAAACATTATATTTATATAACATAAATGCTACCAATGGCAAGTATTAACTGAATTTTTTAACTTGATCTATTAACCAAAATAATTGCTAATATAACTAAATATTTGGAACATTCTAAGAGGACTTCCAAAGACTCTGTTGAGCTTTAGATCAGGTCTTCAAAAAGGTGAAATGACACTGACTCATCCGTTCATGACATTTTTATGCTATCCTATTGGAAAAGCTATTGGCAGTTTGCTGCGCTAGGCTCTTCCAGTAATCTTTGTATTATTTATGTATGTGTGTATGTATGTATGTATGTATTTATCTTTAAAAATTCAGAATGCTTATAATTAATTATTAAGGATTAAGGTGCAATATTCTAGACCATAGTGATGCTGTGAAGATACATTTGTAGCTGAGATATCATCTGGTCACTGTCACTAAATGTCCATTTCTAGCTAACAAATTACATGTGCAGTTGACAGTATTTTATTTTCCTTACTGAAACACCCTGATTTTTTAAGGAGTACCTCTGAAGTATCGTAGTGTTGCTTTTTAAATGTCTACATAAGGCTAAACTTGCTGTTACTGAACACTTAGGTTGACAGACAGGATAAGCTTTAAAGAACAGCTACTGCTAGCATGCTGACAGTGTTGTACTGTTTATTTTATTAACTGCTCTGCAATTTTTAACAGCAGCACAGAAGAGGTGAAAATACAAGACAGCTGTCCTTCACAAAGGCAAAGATTTATTTTCCACAGCTAAAGTGTATAATTATACTTAATGAAGGAATGTAGGATAAAAAATAATTAAGAATTAATGTTATGGAATAAAATACTGCGCAATAATTCATGGCATGTTAAACATATACATAATTAAATATTTCAGTTTAATGTGATAACTCATAGGAAAGAACATTAGTTATAACACAAATGTTGGCCATGTACTGTGAAAAACTAACATTCTGAAAGACTGTGAAAATGACTATTGCTAATCTATTTGCAAAAAAAATGTGAAGAGTCCCTAGATTTCTTTTCATACAAGGACCCTCTATATTCTGCTGAAAAAGTGTGAAGGCTAAATGCTAAGTCAGTGTTTTGCCTGTGTGATGACAGTAGTAAATGATAATCCCTACTTTTGTTAGCTGAAGGCGCAGAAGAAGATAGATGAATATACTGTCTGTAAGCTGTGCCAGCCATGGTGACACAAATCTTGTGCTTGGATCAGTCTCACTGCTCTTTTTGGTCAAAAAAAAATGGTTTAAAGTAACATTACTTGGCTGTTTATCTCCTGTTCAGTGACACAACTTCATGAGTCCTGAAGAGTTTATTATGCAGTCAGTTAATGAACAAGGAGAGGAGCTACTTGAGACAGGACTTCTGCTGGATCTCTGTTTCAAAAGAGGTTAAATGCATCTCTCAATGCAGACTACCTTTGAAACCTTGAGAGTGCTGCTGGCTGGAAGCTGCATGTATGCAGATCTTGCTGTGCATGCTTTGCCTTTCTACTTTTTCCCATCAGTGCACTGGCGATGGCTCTTTGCTCTCAATCAGCTCAGTATTTCTTCAGATTTAATGTACTTCCATAATCATGTGAAAGCAGGTAAGACTCATAACAAGGGCACAAGATTTCTGGAACCAAATGGCAACACAACAGGAATTTACATCAAATAAATTTTCTCCAGCCAGCTGTCTCAGGGCTTTCTACGCTTAGACCCCATGTAAGAATCATAGAAGCACGCCCATTTCTATCCAGACAGCTAAGGATAGATTCCCTTCATCTGAGAAAATGGAAAGACAAAAATATTGGATGGTATCAGAGGAAGTTTCTTGATCAAGTTATCATCAGAAAGCCTTGTAGGGCCTTGTATTTTTTTTTGCTAGGAAAGTCCCATGAGGCAAATGACTGCCTTGAGTCTGTCGTGGAAGGAAATCCTGGATAAGGCGGAGCTGGAACAACACAAAAGATCCAGCTGTTTTTGTAGTCTAGTGTTTCCAAGGAGGTGACAACTGCTGAAGCCACTTGTTAATGTAGTAACATGAAATAGTCTCCACAATCACAGTAAGCTCAAGATGTCTTTGGCACAATCTTCTAACTGGAAATTGTTGGCAAATAGCATTGAGTAATGGCAAGAGGATGAAGGGGCAATATTAAGGCAGTCTTGATAAATCATGTAACTTGGTTGTTTCAGTCCTTCACTCACCAAAGCAAAAAGACAGCCTTTCCTGATATTAACTGATTTTTGAAATTAAAAACTTGAAAAATAATTGCAGAATAGTCCTATAAAGAATTTAATAGCTTTTGTTAATAGCAGAAATTTTACCCTGTGTTCAGGGTAAAACACTCATACAGTGCAAAGACCTCTGCAGAACAGATTGTGAAATGAAACCTAGAACTAGCATTTATAGCCTATTAAACTAACAGTGTTGCTTCATAATTGCATGAAAATAATGTATATTGGTTTGCTAGGAAATACTGGGACAATATTCTACATATCTTTTTACATGATAATATTTCTACTAAGCTTATTTACTCATTACCAAAATATGATCCATCTTGCAATTAATGATTTTAATTATATGCAGGTATATGGTCATTTCATGCAAAATAGTTTCAACAGCAAGCAGTTTTTAGCTCAGAAGTGTTTCAGTCTCTGCTTTTAACAGCAAGCTCTTCAATGACGCATAAAGTTGCTCTCTTAGGGAGAATAGTTTATATGTAAGGTTTAATTTCTTTTCAGCACAGCTCTGTAACATCCCAACTCTCGTTTCCAAGGCCCAGACACAACATGAGACAGTCCTGCTCTCTCTCAGGGTGAAACTGCAGATTTCCTTCCTGGTTTAATTTCGGAAGTTACATGCAGCAACCTTGGCCTCCTAAGTGCTGCTGAACCCACTGTACCTAATTTGTAACTTGAGCAATGTTTTACATGTTTTCATTTTATTTTGAAAAACAAAGACCATTATTTTTAATAAAACAGACATGGTTCAAACAAAAGAACGTTTAAGAAATGGCATTCAGATACTTGCATCACAGACTATTTATTCTACCAAGTATAATCTTTAGCAGAAGTTAGTGGTTTTGATTTAGATTCAACAAAGATCTCGCAGAGGGGGTTACTCAGACTTCAGACTGGGAGTGAGGAAAATAACACAGTTCTGGGACAGCTTCCACAAGAGTCTTAACAAGACCTGCATCCTGACACTTTTAAGAAAGAATTTGCCTTTTGTTTTTCTAGCTCCCCTGAACTTCAGAAAGTAGAATATAGAGGCCCTTCACTCTCCTGGGGAGTCCTTGGATCTGTTTCATGGAATTAGTATTTCCCCATGTTCTGCACAGGCTGCAGAAATAAATCTGAATGCCTCACTACCTTCCAGGAGAATATCCTAATAGGAGCTATGTCATCTGTTATCAGAGCTCAAGCAAAATCTATGTCTGCTGTCAAAAATTATTGCTTGCTTGTGGCTGAGCTCCTCATTCTTCCATCACCTGTAAATTGTGGGTACACAGCCCCTGTAAATATGAGCTGTGAGAAATAATTGTGTCGCAGGGGTACTCTGGGTCCTAGAGAGGCAGAGGCTCAGGTCTGTTCTCATCTGCGAGCAGCTGGCTGACTCGGCTCTTTTACTAGTGAATCACTTCACTTTGCCCAAATACAGTCTGACCTCTCACCTGCCTTCTCCTCTTGGCTTTAGCTGATGTGGCATGTGCTCGCTCCTCAATGAATTCTCCATGGCTGCAGGACCAACGAGGCCAGCCTTATTTCAGACCTTGTAATAAGCACTGCTTGCACTGGAAACACCAAGGGTTTTGCCAGGAAGTTTGGTAGGGACTTCCTTGAATGCACTGAGATGAGTGAGAATTTAAGATTTTGATGGTCTAATTGGTGGACACAAAGCAGTGAGCCAAAGTAATATACTTGAAAGATATTTTGTGTGTAGACATAACCAATGTGAACTGTATAAATATATATTCTGGTCTGTATAAATAAAGCAGAAGAGCACCAAAAGAAGTGTCTATGGGTAAAATGTTTTGGCATTAATGTTGTAAGATTAAAACCTGGCCATGTCTAAACCCTTCTCCTTACTACAATCAGCTCTTTTCTTGCTGCCAGCACAGTTAAAGGCCCACGTTTTATGCCTGGGACAAACCCTTAATGCCTTCCCCATCTGCCTTCCTGCCTTGCCCACAGCCCCTCGGTACTGCAGCTGCTGTGAGAGTTGTCTGTGTCCAAGGCCTCCAGCACTCGTTGCAGTCGAGGGAAACAGAAGAGGGTGAGAAACTCTCTGAACCTTGATAAAGATGCATTAGGGTGTAATTTGTGTTGGGCAACACGGGCATTATAAAATAGCTCTGCTTTTTTACCACAGACTAATATGAATTTGTGTTGCAAAATGTCCTTTCACTGCTCTTTACAGAAGAGCATGTGTTCATGGGCTTGTGGTCTCAGAGGAGCATGTTAACAGACACTTAATGCTCACATATAAGTACCTATATTTGGAAAACTTATGACCTTCAATTTGGTACTTCTTTTTTCTTCTTGCTTTTATTAAAGATCTTTCATGATGTTACAGTTAATTGAACACAAGATTAATTCAATCACCACTTTATTAACAAGAGAAATCATGAAAAGTAGGCCAGAGTTTTGAGTGAGCAGCAAAGAATTTCCTGATTTAGCTTCTTGCCATGCACTATTTTATGGCAAACCTGATTGACATTCTTCTGGTTACTATTTACTTAAATGCTAGCTTTCTATCAGAGACTAAACAAAGTACAATCCCTACAGAAACCTGAGCTGCTTATATTAAAGTCAGACGGGATGTAAAATTGAGAGTTTCTGTTATTTTTGGCTCAGTAATATGCAATTATGGTAATTTCCACCAGCATACTCAGTGCCTTGTGCTTTTGTGACAAAACAGAAGAGGCCTTTGCTTGGCTGTTTCTTTTCCATTAGTGACAGGATGACTTAAACATGTTAATGCAGCCTAGAGACCTTCTGTCTCAGAGATAGCTTCGCTTGCACTTGAGAGATAGAGGAAATGTGTGGAGGGGTTTTATACGTCAAGTTCTTTATTATGCACAAGGGCACATAGGTACGTGAACACAGAGGTTGTTATTCCTCCCCAGTGGCCAACATCTTCCTCAATTTAATGGCTAGCTCCAAGAAAGAGGCTGCTAAAACCTTGCTAGTAGCTGCAGGTTTAGCTAAGTTCAGCTGTTTCTTAATAGTGGCTCAGAAAGCACAGACAAGAGCAACACAGAGAGCAGTAGGGAGCCAGGGTATTCCTTTGTCCCCCAGTTCATTAAACATTCTTATGAAAGTCAGCTGTGGGTGAAGGAGGCAAAAAGGCTTTTACCAGAATCTCCAAAACTCTACTAAGAACAACAATGGTTTCAAAAGTAAATAAGAAAGATAAATAATTAACTATCAAAATAATTTAAATAACTTCTTTGTTAGATGTATGTGACTAGATCTGTTAAAAAATGGTATAGGATGAAAGTTAAGGGAATTTTTAAAATGACTTTCTATCTTTTACTATCAGCTTGGTAGGGGCAATGAATGAGAAATAAACTTGCTTTGCATGCTGGAGGAGAGGATGTTGGATTCCTTCTACTCATGCTAACAACATGTGAAGTAGGAAATGTTATACCATGTTTGCAGGAAAAAAACAGGACTTGTAATTTCTATTTCCACTTAGCATAGAAAGTGAGAGCAAACAAAATTAGAACAGAATTGAACTTTTTTTTTCTTCACCTGAAAGAAACAATATGAACAGGAGTTGAGTAATTTCTTTTCCAGACATGAGATTCTTATTAGATTTGCCAGACCTATCTAAGTAATAATATTGTTTCTATTGTCAGAAGCATCATTAAACAGAAAGCTTACAGTTTGCCTGCCATACACATTTCCTGAGGCATAATTGCCTTTAGCTTGAATTGTAACTATTCATCTCAGAACCGTCATTCATTTGAACTGTTGGTATTTGCTAGCACCTACTAATGAATTGCAACATGAATATTGCAGAAAGATATTGTTCTTTCCTTTAAACAATTGACAATCCAAAGTGAATACTGAAACATACCTAAGGCTAGAATTCACATTTATTAAACAACTGGCATCTATGTCGGTAGACTATAGATAGCTCATGACACATAATCAAATGGTTTACAACATTAATATGCTATTCAGAAGAGGGGGTAGTAAGTTTGGTGCTTCCCAAACCAGCTGGTCATCTATGCCAAGACAGAAAACACAAGGTTCAAGATAGACTGTTTGCTATGTCTTAATATTTACCTCCCTTAGGGACTTGAAATATTTTCAGCTTTGTGAAAATTATGTGATGGGTAATGCATTGAAAAACTGGCAACTGGGCTTTGCAAAGTAACAAATCCTTGCTCTTGAGTAGAGTAATTACATAGACAAGGTTTCACCTTGACTGTATTACCAATGTATAGTTTGCAGATAAGACAAGGACTATGTAATTGCTTTGTGAATTTCAAAGAGCAGTGTCATTGCTGCAAACTCTATCTTGGCTTTGTCACTGTGTGGAGTTGAGTGTAAACATGCAGCAACTAAAAGTACAAAATAGCTAAGTGAGTTCCATTTTCCATCTCCAAGCACTGCTCTCTCAGAAAGCCTCCTTTTCACAGGGGATGTTTTTGATCATGACTAATCAGCTGGCTGAATAAAATCTAAACAGATAAGAGAAAAATTACTTTTATACAACTTAATGCCTGTGAGAACCCACTAATTCTGCTGCATATTATTGCAAAGTTTGTGTAAGACCTCTGTTATTAGGTTGATTCAGCTCAGAGGGATGTGATATTTTACTTTTATGACTCTGTATAATCCTTTGCCCTGAAGTTGAAAATGCATTGTCCCCTGACTCACAATAAGTGATGAATTACAAGGTAGTGCTGCCAATTTTCCAATACACACAAGATGAGAGATATAAACAATCATTTCCTCATAACAGCAACATGAACTAAACTAGGTTCAACAAAACTGAAGGAAAACCTGGAAAACAGCAAAATTAATTTTTCTCACAGACTGTGATTCAGTAGCTCCTTTGGGTCCCATATTTGAAATATTGGTTATAAAAATTGTGGTATTTCTATCAATAAGCCATCAACCAATCAAGGCCAAGTCTGAATAGCATTAATCTATGAATATGCACACTTTTGTACCTATATGTATGAACATATATACCTGCATTAGTTCTCAGTTTTATTAATGTTCCATATAGTATGACAATTCAGAGGTGATTTCTTAAGCCCTCATGTACCTCCTCACTCTGATTCCTTTTTTCAATTTTAGGTTGAACATTCAACATCTCCGTACATTAAACCAGAAAGATCTTTCTTTTGTGCCAAGTTCAGCTTCTTCTAAAAATGCCAAGAAACCTTAGAAATATTTCTCTTTTCCTCAGAACCTTAATTCTGTATTGTATTTCAAATGCTGCTACAACAGAACTACAACTCAGACATGTTTATTGCATGTCTTAGAGCTTTGTTTTAATTACATTGGTAGTTAGAGGCTTCAGGGTTGAAAAATCTTACGACTTTACCACTCTTGCCTTTGTGGTTTGTAGAAGTAAAAAGTCAAATTACCCTGTAAACTGAGGCACATGGAGAAAGAGGATACCTTGTAGGTCAGTAGGGGAAGAGCTGGAGATATGTACAGATACACCTATATGCAAAAATGCATACATGCTAATGCCTGCACACTCAAACCTTGGGAAAATTCCACCCCATCTTTTTCTCTGCCTTCACTGTATTTTTTCTGGAGTAGCAAATCTCATAATTTTCCACTATGTTTGACCCTGTAGTTTCTCTATATCTATGAAAGGGTGTAACCTTCCTTTATTATTACTCATGGGGACCACAATATTATCTA
The DNA here is from genome assembly GCA_013397175.1 of Platysteira castanea. Lineage (NCBI taxonomy): Eukaryota > Metazoa > Chordata > Aves > Passeriformes > Platysteira > Platysteira castanea. Next base: position 191,829 of record VYXC01008466.1, on the reverse strand, counting down.
CTGCTTCTTTTCCTTGCTTAACAGGAATTGAAGTCTTCATGAAGAACAGGGTTTCTCATGAGGAGGAGGACAAAAGTGATTTACAACTCAGAGTGAAGGTGAGATTTGAAAGAGAGCTAAAAACCTAGACCAAAATTAGTAATGAAATTTGAAGAACAAGCCATACCACTGCAGACAAATATGAAGCAAAGATTTTTGACTATGATGCTATGGTTGGTCTGAAAAGAAGACTGCAAAATAACAAACTGAAAGAAGAGGCTATAGCAGGGGTGTGAAGTGACTAACCAGGAGAAAGCAGTGACAAAAATGGTGAGACACACAGGATTTAGTGAAAAGGGCATTTTGGAGGAGGTGAAGTGGGAAGGGTTAGAAAAAAAATCCATAAAATCAGGCAATCCAGTAACAGAAACCCAATAATAGAAAAGCAGATAAAGAAAAGAAAGGAAAGGAGATAACTATTTAAGCCACCTTTCCTTTTTAGCAAGCCAAAATTATAAAATCTGTCAGTACGCTTGCAAAATGCAAGATTGATTCAAATCTGGGAATTTAGAAGTAATGAATTCCCTTCACAGTTATAAGAAATAAGAAACATCACACAGAGCAAAGGTAAGCAGGCAGTTTTACAAAAGACTTCCCAGGCAAAAAGCAACATGAGTGCCATATGTCTTCTGACATGCAGCAGAGATGTGGATGAGCAGTGGAAATCCATGCTCCAGTGCGTGGAAGAGGGTCTTATGGAAAAGATTTTTTACTAGGTCACTGTGCATGTGATTGTAACATGTTGCACACAAAAATAAGGAGGAGACAGGATACTATAGGTGCCAGTGACTTATTGAGGAAATGCTAACAGGAAGTTGAGATTTGAATGTTTGCTTTCTGCACAGACAAATTGTCACAGTACCAAGAGCTGTCTGGGTCACCTCTTGTAGAGATTCTCATTATCAGGCTAATTTTTGTGAAGCAAGAGTTTTTGGCTAGGATTTTCATGTTGGGATAAAAAGAAGAGTGCAGAATAAGGGGCTGAAAGAAGCCAGCTGAGAGATGAAAAGAATACTGACAGGATATTTGTGTTTCAAAAGGCATCCCCTTCAAGCAAAGTTGTTTTACCTAATCTTATTTGCAAGCTCTCTGTGGGCTCAAACTGAGACCTAAATGCTCTTATCCATTGCAGAGAGGCAATGTAGAAAATTCTCTACCCCTCTGGAATTCTGGATGTGCAAGACATGTAATGATAACAAAGCACTGAGAGTAGATACTATCACTATTCCCTGCAAGATCCAGTACTGGTAAGGTAAGCAGGACTGAAGTATGGGCACAAGCATCTGTATGTACAAATAGCTGCATCAGTGAAGCTAAAATAGGAGGCAGTGTTGTGCATAATTTCATAGATATTCTCAAATTTTACCCAGAAAAAGGTTATAAGGTTTGTATTTAACTCCAACACTCATTAAAAAAAAAAAGTTTTCCAGTAAACAGCATCTGTAAAATCTTCCAGGTAAAAATGATCAAGCTAACAATACTATTTTCATTCACATATCTTCACTTTTCCCCTCTCAGGTAAGAAGCCAGAGAAAAGAGCCTTTCTTTATAGTCAGCAACGGTATTGGAACCAATTATAACTACCTTTACATACTTTGTTTTTTCATCCAAACTTCCACAGATACAAGGGAATTTTTCCTAAGAAGGAAAAGAACATATTTCTCAGAAGCTGCAGGCCATAACTGCTTCCACCCATGACTTCAACATAGCACTACCAACAAACAATGTCATAATCAGCCAGAATCCTCCCTCAGTTCCCTGTGAAAACACTACCATGTTTGTTTACATGTTCAGATGGTTTCTGTGTATGTCTTATTTTATTGGCAGTTCTGGAAAGGGCACATTCTCTAGTGATGACACACTCTTGGATTCCGCCCCAAAAATGCATCAGACTGCATGGGATATGTTGTTATCTGCTCTATAACACATAGACAGTAAATTAACTGCTATCAGACAGATGACAGACAGCTAAATTGAATGTTTGCATATACTTTTCTTTAATTTGCTGTGTTCCTTGACACCTATCTTTTCTGATATTGCTCCCATATCAGATGTGAGCAGATTGAGTCTGTCAGAGCAACGGGGAAAATTATTGTAGATACCAAAGTTACAGCCCTCCATCAGTGGCAGGCACTTTTCAAACTAATGACTTGTAGTGTGTATTACACATATTCAAAAGCCCTCATTTCATGGTTCTACAAGTGTGTTTTATCCTATTAAAAAAGGAGAAAAAACCCAGAGAGATTAACGGCTTTCTCAAATATGCCAGCAATTTCTCTGAGTCCTTAAGGAGCCTAAAAAAATTGTATCTAATTGTATTTATTGTGTGATATTTTTATGAATGTACAGAATTTTTTAGATTTTTATGGCTTTTCAATTCAGTACAATTGGATTCCTTATACAAAATTAATTTCAGTATGAACCTGAAGCTGAAAATTCTAAAAGCAGACAGCATAATTTGGGAAAATTATCTTTTCAATCAGAACTATTAAGTAAGGAAATCCAAGAGTCAGAAAAATGCCAAATTCAGTCATTCTGTGAACACTAGATGACATTTTCAGTACATGTCTCCTAGCTATTAGCTTACAGNAATACCAGGGACAGCCGTACTCCTGTAATATGCACCAGGCTTTTATACAGAGTTCTGTCGAAGAATTTACAAATTTCGCTGAAATTTCTAATTACTATGTCACCTGTCATGGAAAGTACAATGTTAGTGCAGAATCATATGACATGAGTGCATGTTAATACATAAAAGTCTTCGTCCTCCTTTTTCAGGAGACAGTTCTGCTAGGTTTTATAGCCATCCTGGTGTCTGTCTACACAGTAAAAAGAAAACAAACCCCCTGTGAATTGCTACTTCATCATAAATGTGATCTGTTGTAAAGTGCAAATGAGCAGAGATGTTATGGTAAATAATTACACTAAGGAGGCCTGTTGGCAGCAATTACTTCTGGATGAAAAGGAGTTTCTTGAATTACCATGTATGATGGTGTTTTATACTTGGTTTACAAAGGTGATTTAGCTGAAGGATAGGCAGCAATAATTTCTTGTAGAACACAACTGTATGGTGAACTTGTTTGTACCTCATGTATGTTTTTAGGTTGCCTGAAATATTCTCAAGAATTCCACAGTGTTCTGGAGGGGCCAGTCATTAAAAAAAAAAAGGTGGACTTCTCACTCTCAATGAGAGAGGAAAGCATTGCAGAGGCTAAGACAAGCATTCCACAGACCAGAAAGTCGCATTTTTACAAAATGAATACTTAAGACAGCTTTATACAAGGTCTTTTAACATGGTGTGTTTTAGATCAAATATATACAGACTTGTTATGTCCATGTTGTAATCTGCGTATTTTATTAAAAAGCTTTTATGTTTCTGTACACTCTTGTCATGTTTTATGTTCATGACAACATATAATGGTAACTTTTCTCCAATTATCTTCGCCTATACTTTCTGGTGTTTGTGCCCTATGTAGTCAAGTACATATATGCCTTATTGATAGGTGAGTTTTGACCTTTTCTTTCTTTCTTTCTTTCTTTACTTTCTTTCTTTCTTTTTTCCTTTCTTCCTTTCTTCCTTTCTTACTTTCTTCCTTCCTTCCTTCCTTCCTTTCTCCCCTGCCCTCCTGTCACTGACATTTGGAAAATGTCCAGTCTGTGTTTCTATTGACTTTTGTGGGAAGAAAAAAAGTTCTCTTTCCTTGTATGTCCACTAAATTAGGAATTACTCAACCACTGTACTTAAATATGTTGTCCATGTTTTTAATTCACAGTACATTAAGTGCTTCAGTGACATCAATCTACTTTATTGTACTGTCCTCAGATCCATCAGTGAGCCAGATTTCAGCTACACAGACCCGCAACAACCTTGAGTATGCTATTTCTGTAAAGTAACACAAAAGAAGATGATTATAAAGTAAATCTTTGTACAAAAATGATCAACAACCACACAGACTAAAAATTTATTAAAAAATTAAAAGACAGATTTGTACTTTGATGTAAAAATCCCTTAAGCCTATATACAGATCATCATTAACCTTGACAAATTCACTAGGCTATGTTAGATAACCTTATTAACCAGCACAGTTTACCTCAAGTCACAGATGCTTTTTCAAGGTTAAAACTGATAATCACTTTTGGTTGTAAGACTGAGGTTGAGAAAAAAGGTTTTTAATTTCCCTCAGATCAAGAGTGGAGGATTTCTTGTGTTTTATAATGTTTCTGCTTTGTTCTTCTGGAAGTAAAAATCCAAAGTTTGGCAAGGAACGTGGGAATTAAAAATTAATAATGTCTCTCCTTCTCAAAATATTTCTCTTGATTTTGTAGCCATGTACTTGATAACTCATAAAAACAATAATAATTTCAGTGCCAAAGTACAAATAAGAGAAAACAGCCTGAGGTAGAGGTTTCTCAAATATAGAGAGAATACAGAAACTGAGATACGTGAGGGGGAAAAAAGGATTGTTGTTGTCATGTGAGGGCACATGAGGGGCAGCGATTAAATGCTGGAAAAGAGGGGCAGATGTCAGGCATTCACCAGTATGCAAGCGAACTTTTAAAAACCCAAGATGCTTATGTTGCCCTAGGATAGCTCATGTCTCAAGCAAATATGGTAAGTCTGAACAAATCAGCAGTTACCTTCAAAATGTCTTCAGTGTTGGATGGCAGTTTTTCTTTACATCACTCCTTTCAGCACTCCTGTTGATTTTTTGAAATGAAAGACACATCATTTGAATGCAATCTCTCATATTTGAATGGCACAATGGGATGAGAAAAGAACTAATTCATACAGATATCTTTGTGATTTCTTTTTATATTCCTTGGTACATATTCATTACATAGACTTAATTGGCTGAATTGTGAAAGCATCCTCATGGATCCACTGCAAGTGTCTCTGTGTAATACTGCTTTCTGCGTTTGTGCATTAATTCTCAAGTATCTTGGGGTAGAAGCTGAAGTCACATCCATGCCATGATAAATGTCCACACATTTGTGGGTGCTTTGCACACCAGTCTGGAAGGGAACTTCACTTTCATACTGAGATAAAGAGTTGTTTGTGCAATGAGGTTGGTTTCCAGTGCACTGAAGGCTGCTAACAAGCATTTATGTGCAAGACACGCAAGAGTGGCTGCTGCTTTTTTATTCCTGTGTAATGAGTATTTCATCTCTCTGTGTCACAAAAGGTGAAACGTTCACAGTCCTGTCTGGTTTTGGTAAGAAAAACAGTTTTCTAAGATATGGGAGGACTTAACTGAAGCTTTAATTCTAGTGCTTTGTATGTCTAGCTGTAGAAGACCCAGTTCTCGACAAATATGAGACAAATTGAGTGTAAAATCTCCATGCTTATGGCTAGGTGATGTTAGGGAACACCACTGGTAATCTGTGCTAGTGGATGTTTAGAGTGATCCTTGGCATGGGGACCAGCACCTGCTATTCACAGCACAACTACGGGAGTCATGTGGACCAAGGTATCAACCACAAAACACAGTTTGGGTGCTGCCAGCCACTTCTGAAGTGTAAAAGAGTTTAAAATACGTGTGGGCTGCTGATCTGATTAAACCTGTTTTTTGTAAAGGACACCAGAGGAATGACTTGGCTGATACATTGTTAAACACTTTCTAAAAGGCCTACAATTGAGTTAATCTCTCTGTCTGTGAACATAAAATTCACAGTAAATAAAATCACTTTCTAAAAAGAGTTGTGATCCACTGCCAACATGCAAACTATGAAATCTGCCTCTTTTTGAGCATCCCCTCTTTCCCCTCCCCCCAGGGCTTAATATTTCTGAAGTTAAAGTAAAGAGCATTTAGAGCAGTGCATTTTTTGCCCCATATTTCATGTTTTTTTGTGTCAGGAAAGGATCAAGCTTCACACATGATCCAGCAACTAACATACATCTGGAAATCCAGAAATAAAAGCATGTGTCATGTAACACTTGCTGACCACTGACAGGCTTCACAGTAGGGCTGTAAGGAGTCACACTAAGACCTCGTAAAAACTCTTTCTCCCACCTCATTTGCACACTTAGACAAGTTCTGCCACCAAAAGTCATCTGCCCTCAGTGTTATATCTATCCAACTTATCCACTCATCCCACATGCTTGTAATCTGTAGCAAATTTACCTTTTGTTATTGGCAGAATTTATGAGCTGAGATTAGTCTATCTTTGTAATAGAGACTAGGTGGATATTTCTGTGGCAAAATGCTATGAACAGTTTTCTGAGGGAATAAAACCCTAAAAGTCACCCCAGCCATTTTGGAAAAGGAGATCAAGATTCCTTGGGAAAAAAATGCCATAAAACTACAGAAACTAATACTAATTTTAGGGCCTGATTTTGTAAAGACTTTTGAGCAGTGCATTACCAAGCTTTGCACGGCCTATGTCCAGTTTTGGACTTGAATTTGGCAGTAAAGGTGAAGGCCTGTGTTGGGTTTACCTGGCAAGGTTTTGGTAGGAGAAGGGGATCTATAGGAATGGCTTCTGTTAGAAGCTGCCAGAAGCTTCCACAATGTCCAGCAGAGCCAACACCAGCCAGCTCCAAGATGGACCCGCAGCTGGACAAGGCCAAGTCTATCAGCAACAGTGGGAGCGCCTCTGGGATAACATACATAAGAAGGAGGAGAAGAGTAAAAAACAAAAAGGGAAATTGGAGCTGGGAAGGGGAGTGAGAATACGTGAGAGAAACAGCCCTGCAGGCACTGAGGCCAGTGAAGAAGGAGAGGGACGAGGTGCTCCAGGCACTGGAGCTGAGATTTCCCTGCAGCCCATGGTGCAGCCCATGGTGAAGCAGCTGTGCCCCTGCAGGCCATGGAGGTCCACAGGGAGCAGAGATCCACCCACAGCCAGAGGATCCCACGCTGGAGTAGGTGGATGCCTGAAGGAGGCTGTGACTACATGGGAAGCCCACACTGGAGCTGGCTCCGTGCAGGACCTGCGGGCCCTTGAAGAGAGGAGCCCACACTGGAGCAGGTTTGCTGGCAGGACTTGTGACTCTGTGGGGGACTCTCCTAGGTTACAGTGTATTCTATTACCATCTTCATGAGCTGTTAAAACCAGGTGTAGCAATGTTCCCTGCCTCCTCCCTCTGGACTATCTCCTGTTAATGGGCCTCGTGACTCACCATCCCATTGTGAGATGCTCCACCCAGGGGGAAGGAGCCAAGCATTCCCACCTGGATATAATCTGGGGGTTTGGAACAGCACAGCAGCCTTACCTGCTGGGTTCCCAGAGGACAAGAGCTACAAAACCACCACTGGACTTTCTGAGGAGGACCAGACATTTTCTACAAGACCACTGGTTCAACAGAACCACTTCAAAGAGAACTGCAGCTGTCACCTGACCGGACTGCTACCACCACCCTGCCCGGCAGGGTGCCAGGTCATACCCTGACTCTGTCAGCTTAAACCAGTGCTTTCTGTACTATTGCTTTGTTTTATATATATACACACACACATATATATATATTAGTAAAAAGAACTGTTATTCCTATTCCCCATATCTTTGCCTGAAAGCCCCTAATTTCAAAATTATAATAATCTGGAGGGAAAGGGGGTTGCATCTTCCATTCCAAGAGAGGCTCCTGTCTTCCTTAGCAGACACATGTCTTTCAAACCAAGACAGGGACCCACATTGGAGCCATCTGTGCCTGAAGGACTGCATCCCATGGGAAGGGCCCACACTGTAGAAGCTGGTAGAGGACTGTCTCCCATTGGAGGGACTCACATTGAAGCAGGGGAAGACTGAGGAGTCCTCCTCCTGAGGGTGAAAGAGCAGATGTGAAAGACACAATGTGCAATGTACCACTGGAGGGCAGAAGGGGGAGAAAACTGAGAGCGAAGTTGAGCCTGGGCAGGAGGAGGGGGGAAGAGTTAGTTTATTTTCTCATTACCCTACCTGATTTGATTAGTAATAAACTAAATTAATTTCCCCAAGTAGAGTCTGTTTTGCCTGTGATGATAATTGGTAAAAGTCTCCCTGTCCTTATCTCGACCCATTTAACCTTTCATTGTATTTTCTCTCCCTTGTTCAGCTGAGGAGGGAAGTGATAGAGTGGCATTGGTGGGCACTGGGCATCCAGCCAGGGTCAACCTGCCACAAAGCCACAAAAGAAACCTGATGGTGCCAGAAACTTGGGGCCTTGAGCAGGGAAATAAGGGATGAAGTTCTTGAAAACAGAAAAGCGACCTGAAACTGAATCTCTCATATTACAGGAAGGTGCTCTGATTTCCTTACAGTTTACAGGATACAGGTGTTTATCTGCTCTGCCTTCAGCCTCCTATATTCCGAGTTTTCTTTAGAACCAAACTGGTAAGTGTGATCCGAGAAAGACAAACCAGCTCTTCTTTGTTGGTTTTTTTTAAAAACCTCATCTAGTCTAAGTATGAGAATATCTATCTTGCCCCTTAGCACTACCAAAGTTTCAGTAGATTCTTGGTTGTTCAGAAACAACCTGGGAAGTTTGCAGGGAAAAACATGGATGGCGATTTAAGAGCACAGTAGAATCATAACATGGTTAGGGTTGGAAGGGACCTAAAATATCATCTAGATACAATGCCCCTGCCATGGGCAGGCAACCTTCTACTAGGACAGGTTACTCAGAGCCCCATCCGGCCTATCTTGAACAATTCCAGGGATGGGGAGTCCACAACCTCTCTGAGCAATCTATTCCAGTGCATCACCACCCTTATATTACAGAGTTTCTTCCATATATTTAATATTAACCCACCTTCCTTCAGCTTAAGGCCATTCCCCCTTGTCCTACCACTACATGCCCATGTGAAGAGCCCCTCTCCAGCCTTCCTGAAGATCCCCTTATGTACTGGAAGGGTGGTCTCCCTGAAGCCTTCTCTTCTGCAGGCTGAACAGCCGCACCTTTCTCAGCCTGTCTTCATAGGAGAGGTGTTCTTGCCCTGTGATCAACTTAGTGGTCCTCCTCTAGACTTGTTCCAACAGGTTCTTGTCCTTCTAATGTTGGGATGCCCAGAGCTTGATGAAGGACTCCAGGTGGGGTGTCATGAAGGCAGAGGAGAGGGAAAGAATCACCTCCCTTGACTTGCTGGCCACAACTCATTTGATGGAACCCAGGATACAGTTGACCTTCAGGGCTCTGAGTGCAAATTGCCAAGTCATATTGAGCTTTTTGTCCACAAACATCCCCAAGTCCTTCTCCCCAGGGCTAGTCTCAATCTTTTCTCTGCCCAGCCTATATTTGTGCTTGGGATTGTCCCAACCCAGGTACAGGACCTTGCACTTGGCCTTGTTGAACTTCGTGAGAGTCATGGAGGCCCACGCTCTCAAGCCTGTCAAGGTCCCTCTGGATGGCATCTCTTCCCTCTAGTGTGTCAGCCACATTAGGTGCCTGATTAGCTGCCTCTTCCATGAGTGTTAATTTGTTCGGCTTTGTTCAACTTGATCAACTTTTTGTTATTCGCTTGCCCACAATGAAATTGTGTGGTCCAGCAGATCCAATATGTAAATTTGAATGCTCAAATTATTAAACCCATGTAAATTACTTTGGAGCTTCAGCAACTTCAAAGCTAAAAATTTTGATCCCTAAATTACAGAAATGTTGATACTAGTTATTGTGAAGAAAATTGACTACCCTAATCGAAACCAGGAACTCTGGCAGGGCCTTGTGGGATCCATACTTCGGGGCATGTTTGGTCTTTGGCAGACCTAGTCCTTTGTCTCGTTCAGTGTCAGAAGAACTTCGTTTTCTTCATGACCAAGTCATGACTAAAAATAAGTCTGGCTTGTCTAAATATCTTTGAGCTTGTATTATTAGATTAACTCAAAGAGCCTTCACGGTCTCAAAAACCTGGTCACAGAACAGATATATCATTTCTTCTGACAGATGAAAAGGAGGGTCTTGGGGGAGAGGAAGAGGCCAGAAGCTTTTGAATTCATGGTAGAAGGTGGAAGAGAAGATTTCCTTAACAGGACATTCCTGAAGGCCCTGCCTGCCAGCTCTTAGTTTTATTTTCCAAAGCTGCAGCAGCCAACACAGACCTTATCACATTTCCTTTCCCCACAGCTTCCCGCTCTCCTGACAGCTCTGAGTGGAGCAGAACACAAGTAAATTCCTTGGCCCTGGCCACAGATCCCCTTCTTTCTCCTGCACTGTGCACTGTTGCTCCTTGCCGTCAACATTTTCCCTGGCCAACCATTCAGACCCAGTCCTGTCTGGTGTCCCCAGGGCTGGTGACACAGCACACCCCGGCACACAGAAAAGAACAAGAGAAGGCCCAGAGGCTTGACAGGACAGCATCACTGTAACCCAGGTGGTGGATTGAATTGTGCCATGTGCACGTCTGTTGACATTTGCCATGCTCATGCCTTTGGAAGGGAAGGTCCAAACAGCATTCTGAACATGAGCGCCATCCTGATATGCTGCCCAGCTGGTCCATGCTGTCCCAGTTCCAAGCAGAGGAAGAAAAGCTCTACAGGGTACAGCAGGGATCTGAAATTCAGATGATACGGGGAATATTTGTGTCCAGTAAGTCATACATGCACTGTCACCCTGCCTGTCTTCACAAGTGGTAGCCTACAGCCCCTGAAAAAAAAGTCATCATTCGCTTTCCCATTATCCTACACCAAGGTGTGTTTCATTGACCAAGTACCAAACATGATGTCAGAAATGGTGCAGGCAGCAGGCACTGTGCATTCACTCCTTAAATAACAGAAACAAAATGAGCAAGAACAGAAAAAACTTCTTGCTTCACATCAGAGCTCATACAGGATGCAGAGGTAGGGCCTGATACATGCCTCTGGAATGACAGTGGGAAAGATGGGAAAGACTGGGACTAAATCCGCAGTACTGGCTTTTTGTCTACAGAGAGGAGTGTCCTCCAGCCCATGAAAAGCTATTCTTTAGTGACTGAAGCAGGTGGTTGTAAAAATCTGAGGTTAAGACAGCCAGAACAGGAGCTCTTGGAATTATTGATGCCAAAACAAGACAATTCCAACATCCTGCAGTTGCTGACAAAGTTCATTGCGTGCTGTGCTGCATTTTGGTGTAGACTGACAGACTCAGGGGTCTCACCCAAACTCAGCAGGTGGTGGAAGTGGTTGAATAGCATCAAATGAAAATTTGTCCTTACATCCGTCTTTAAGATACCCATCTCAGCAATGATACAGTTTGACAATGCATGCCAATGTTAATATGTGAGATAGATCAATAGATGGAAAATAAAATTATGGGAGGGATACTGTACACCTAAAGGAAACTGAAGAACATGCATGAAGAATTGAAGATGATTATGAGAGCTTTTAACATTAAAGCTATCACTGGGATGAACTTTAATTGTGGTAAAGCTGATGTAAATTTCTAAGTTTGGATGCTGAATTAATGCCATCTAGTGGTAGTAAGGTTGGGGTTTTAGTGGGGTGTTTTTGTTTGTTTGTTTTGGTTAGTTTGGTTTTTTATTATTTTATTTTTGGTTTTGTTTTATGGCCATGAAGATCACAGCTGGTTTAACATCATCAAAAAATTCCACCTAAAAAGTATCTTTCATACATTTGTGAAATTGTCTAAATATTTCTCCAACTTCAGCAACTTGGAGACTAAAAGCCATTGATGTGTAACAATCAAGATATGTGCAAATTCAGAAATATTTACATTTCCATTTGTTCAAATAACTTTGTTCATCACAGACTAAGACTCTTTTCTATTGAAGCCTGCATTGCATGACAACTTATCCAACACTCCCAATTTAAAAGAACATCTTTGCTTCACTATGACCTAAGGAGATGGGAACAGCAGACTGACCAGCACTAACAATCTTATGTCAGTTTGTCTAACAGAAGGTATTTCCTCTGATGATTGGCCTTACAACGAGCTGCATTTTCTTAGCTTTTAATTATGAAGATCATCAAGTTCCCAGGTGTTTGTCATCACACCTGGCCCCTTAGCAATAAATTCCTTTGTGTCAACAAGCACTGACAAGAACAAGGCTTAACAAGCACGATTTGTTTCAAAGCTTGGTAGATAAACAAAGAAGTTCTAAGCCCCCCTGCAGCCGTATATATGTAAAAGGAGCTCCTTTGGTGGCCTGTTGTTTACTTGCAGAGTGCTGGCAGAAATAAAATGTAGGAAACAAATGTAGTGTTGTGTCATTACCCCTTACAGGCTGTCTGTGGTAGTGAGTGTAAATTAGAACATACACAGAGTTCTGAGCATGGTACTTTATACTCATAAGACTGGTGTGCTAAAAATGTATCTGCTGATCATTTCCTAAACTATATTCCTCATATCAGGATTTACAGTAGAGTAGACACATTCATAAATGTTTGGTATTCTCTTCAGCGGTATGCAGCTCTCAGGTAATAAATTGCTTCAATTTGTTCCTAATGTCAGTGCTGATCTACAATTCATCTGGCAACAGGAACAAAGGAGATGAGGGTTGTACTAAAGTGTGAAAAGGTGATGTGCTGGGTACCAAAATTCTGCAAAGTCTGAGTGCCTCAGACACAGCTAAAGGCAACAAAAGTGAAAACTCCCTAGGCAGGACTTTAAAGCAGCCCTGGGAATATTGCAGTGAGAGGACTCTTTACTCTGTTTATTATATTTGGGGGTGGGGGTGTTACATTGTCCTATTTTTCTGTTTGTCCTATTTGTCTTTTTCCTTTATGGGCTCTATAAAGCTAGTCAAATTTACCCTTTCATAGAGAGTCAAATCCGCCCTTATCTTGTAAATGGTACTGATAAATGAGATTTGGCTTTGAGATCTTGATTGCTGCTTTAAACTTTCTCCCCCCTGTGAAAAAGTCCTCTGGGACTCTATGAAAGGAATCCAACAACACTGGAACTACAGGTCCTTACAGCTGCATAACTCTGATGCATTTCTACGAACATAAGTCAATGAATCAGAAGGCTAAGAAATTTTGTTTAAGAAAGGAATCTTTACGTATGTAGTACATGAAAAATCTGTACATATACATGAACATCTGCAACTGATGCATATATAGACAGTGTTGAAAGAATTAAGAACCTCTTGGTCTGTCCTTGCAAAAAGGAGAAAACCAACAATAAATGAAGAAAAACACTGTCAGTGATACATTCCTTGAATTTTATTTCCATCAGAGGCAGCTGGAATTGCTGTTAACCTTTCAACAAAGTCCGTTGTTTGATGGGAATTGATACCCGGCCTCTTTGAACAATACAAACCCTCAGAAATGATCAAAAAATAACTGCATCACTGGGCCTGTAATATCTTCTTTGCATATCTTCTCAGTTTCATCAGCTGGGGCTTCAAAAGCTTATAAGCTAGTATTATTGTCAAGCATTTTGCTTTTCTTGGGCATAAAGTCGTGGATATTCTGGCTGAACTGGATGCTTAGAAATTATTTCAAAGGAGGCTTTGAGCTTTGGAGTGAGTCCTTTGAGGTGTGTTTGTGAGAATGTGGTATGACCACAGTAGCTGGTGGCAGTGTGAATGTGCTGTAGTACTTGGTACCAATCTTCTCGTGGATAGTTGTTCCAGCATTAATTATTTATGATAACAGCTTCTGCACTTAAAACCTTGAAGGCTTAATAAATTGAAGATACTTTTTCACCCACCTCTTTGAAACGACATAGGGATTATGCTTGAAATTTAGATTGACCTCAGTGTTGAATTTGCCAGATGTCCTGTTTAAACCCAAGAGCTCCCTTGTTGAAAAGTTACGGGTAAGCAAGCCAGAGTGGCCTTGGCCATCCTCTGTTGTCCCCTCTACCTTGTGGTGACCTGCAGTGCCCAACACTGGACAGACAAGATGGTGCCTCACTTTACCTGCAGCAAGTACCACATGTCACAGGTGGTCCACTCATGATCAAGAGAATGAAAAGCACTAACCACTGGAAATTTTTATCTTGTTACTAGAAGCCACTAGTCTTGTCACTATCACATTTGCATTGCCACTAAGCTACAAGAGTTGAAAGTGTGTCCTGGCTTGTGCTCACGTCTGACCACATTAAATTCTGAAATTATATTGAAATGGTAGAATCAGCTGTAAATTGGACAATGCTGTTTGTTCTTATCAGCTGTTGTCATAAGTTATAGAGACAGCTGTAACACGCACTACTGTGAAGCCAAGCTTGGTCAAGTGTAGGAAGCAGCTCTGACATTAATAGTGACAAAACAGCCAGGGCTGTGTGGGGCTATTCTGTAAGACTTCATTTTTGTAGGTGGCAGCTGTGTAAGAGTCAGGCAGTTCAAAAGTGAAAAAAAAAAAATAATAAAAAAAATCTTTCCCTTACCAAGGTCACATGTAATAACAGAAAACTGAAAGTTTTTGGGCTTTGAAAAAAGTTCCCAAAACCTCATGCTGGAATTGTTTGCAATTTCAGCAGACAAGTGGGAGATGGTGCGAGGAGCACCCCTGTCACTGGTGACGGTTATTATGATCTACTTGGTTAAATAGCACTGGCCTCTTTTGAATATGTTTGAAGATACATTTAATTATAAAATCCAATGAAATATCCTTCATGCTTTATTAAGAAACGAGAGCTAGTAGTCACTATTATGAAGAATTTTTTACTGATGAAAGAAAATGAACGTCAAATAAAAGGATAATGAAATGACACTTACTCTTTCCTCTTGTGAGTGGATATGGTATTAGAGGTTCACTTCTGCAGAGCTTCTGAACACTCTTGGTATATCTCTGCACTGTGGAGAGCTCATGGCAATTCCTCAAAGAGTTACATCATAAGGATATTATAGGGCTGCAGCTGTGCCCTACTTATACAGAGAGTACCCAGAGGCATTTTCTTGTTCTTCTTCTAATTTCCTTGTGCTTAATATTTGGTGGTTTCTGAAAAGTCCTAAGAAAAATGCCTACTTTCTGCATATTTGGGTGATGTGATACCTTCGAGAATCTGAATGGAAGATGACTTTGGTCAAACACATTCTTGTTGTATAAGTTAGTATCAATTGCAGTGACAAATGCTCTGATGCTATCTTTCTACTAAAGAATCCACTTTTCCTGATGGAACAAAACTTAGTCACTTGAACACAGTATTGCCCTTCTGTTTTCAGTTACTGCTCTGACACCTGCCTTTTCTCACCAGGTTTTTTGAAAGAAACGTTTGTTTTCCTAAAAAAAAAAAACCATATAAATTTAAGAAAGTGGTGGCCAATCAGCCATTAAAAAGACAGAATATTTTTAAACCACACATTCACATGTCTAGTGGTCTTCTTTTCTTTTCTCTCAAGTACCAATTTCCATGTGGAAGACAATTTACCAAGTGCAGTGCAGCAAAAATTCAATGAAAAATGGATAGCACTAAAAATGAGTTCCCAAAATGTCCCACTGTTCAGGGAATGACTTCCTCAGCAGTGGAATCTCCTTTCCTTTAAATTTCATTCACATTGTTACATTGAGCATTGACCTAACTCCATGATTCAAAAGCTGGCAAGAGACTATGAGGTGGCTTTAGGACAGAAGCATTGAACTGATGTAATATTTTACTGACAGTAGGTGAGGTAAGTCAAATCTCTTTTACTGCCTGATAAATGACTTTTCTTTTGGCAGAAGTGCAGCAGATAGCACATATCTAATTAGATGAAATAAAGACACTGCAGTACATACTCCTCAGAAAAATATCCATAGAAGATATTTTCAAAAGCTGCTCATCAGCTAACTCTCAGTTTTCTGGAAAAGAAATCATGCATCATTTGATAAGGAATAACAGCCATATCCCCTCAATGACATTCAAAAATTTAGTGCCATGGGATCAGAATAGTCACATGTTGTGGACAGGACTTATTTAGTGTGCACGGGTATATCCCTGCAATGAAATTGCATTTCATGAATTGCACTGGTAGGGCAGCCCTCCCCTCAAAACAGATGCTCCCTCCTCCCTCTGCGAAACCACTGACAAAGCGGAGGATAAAATACACTTTTAGACAGTCGCAGCTGTCCATCGCTAGGCCTAATCATCAGCAATTGTGTCACAAAGCTCAGTAGCTCTGGGATTATGCATTTGAAATGAGCTTTAAAATGGAGATTGCAGGAGTGTATCAGAGCTCACCCAATGCCTCTCTCTTTTGACAGATTTCCAGATTTCCTCTGTGTTCAAGGACTTCAGATAAGGAACCACTTAATACCAGCTTTACCTCTAGTTTCTTACTTCATGAAGAAAGCTGCAACAATTTGCCATGAGGACTATCAATATACTTTTTTCCTACAATCAAGCAAGATTTAATTTCTATTTCTGTCACTATGCCATCACACATGCAGACAAGTTTTTTATTTCATTGAGTTCTTTTCTTTGAGTTATAAATATTCAAATATCATTGAATAGTGAGTCAGAGAATAAATTCCAACTACATTAAAAGGATATACTGATTTGTATCTCAAGTGATATGAAGAAGAAATTGGGAAAATAGGGTCTAGATTATAAAGGTGAGCAAAAAATCTAAGAAAACACTGATATAACAAGCACATCTGGCAATTTAACCACTTCACTGAATCTTGCAATTAGAAAAGGCACAATTGTTGCAAAAATACTTATGCTTGCATTGCCTATACCTACCTTTAAAGTGAAAATATATAGCATATTTTTCAGTGAAGATAAATAAAATCACAATGGCACACTAGTTGGTATGCCTTAGCCACTAAAGTGGTAACTATGCTCCAGAATTACTCTTACAAATAGAGTTTACACGGTCCCATGCTCATGGGGAAAGAAAATGAGTTAGAGCCCAGAGTCAATGAATAATTGGTGAGATCACTGCAGCAAATCAGACCAAGAAATTAGGAACACTGGAAAATGCTACTTTACAGGAACAGAGTTTAAGAGTAGCCTCAAAGCCTTTCTACACTGTACAGAATCAAAAGCAGCAGGAAGAAGAAATAGCAGCCAAAACACAGGAAGTACTGACCAAGATGTTTTGAACTACTGTAGCAAAAATGGGCATTGTCTGCTAACAGTGTTTACGTAGTTATTCACATATAAATGTTCAATTAAAGTAATAAGATCAAAGCAGATGGAAAGTAGTGCAGGAAGTGACAAATGTTGTTGTGTGAATTCTTTGTGCTATCTCAGGCCAGTAGCCATCCACCTTAGCCTGTCTTTAGAGGTGGCCAGCTTATCTGATGCTTCAAGAAAAGGATAATAAACAAAACCAGCAAAATAGAAGTGATGCTGTGAGACAAAATTCCACTTCAGTTGAGTAAAGACGCTGAATGAAACTTTGGAACTTGAGGTTTAGCCATAATACTTGTTTTAACGTAAACCTACCAATGTCAGGAGGAGGATAGGAGCTCCAAAGGAGTTGGGTGAACATATGAACTCAGAACTCCACCTTTCAATCCCCAGCAGACCAGGATTTGGCTCAGCTCTTGCCTGACACATTTCTTACACAGAGGTTCAAAAATGTGTGCTCATTCAGGCTCCTATGCCCAAATAAAGAGCACCCTGAAGATATTTCTAGAAGCTGTGCTGTTTCATGCTAAGAATTTTTGGTGACAGCTTATTCACCATTTTCTGTGGTTAAAATATTACACCAGATGAGTTTCCATATTTTCTAGTAGAAGCAGCTGGGCCTTCTCATCAGCTCATCAGACACTTACAAAGACTTTGTATTTGTTCCTGTACTTAAACACAGTGGTCAAGTTTTTTGTGTTCTTCTTGGGCATCTGAATGATCTAAAGTCCTTACATACGTATTAGAAATGTTGTTTTCCAAATCCTGCATCTTTCAGTGTAGTTTGAAGTTTCTCCAGTTTCCACGGCCATCTCGAAACACAATCAGCTGCTCCAAGCTGAGTAGTTTGTAAGTAAATTCCTTACTCTCATGTCTCCATTGCAATTTACACAGATAAAACTTCCCTTCATTATAGAAACAGAATCAAGTAACTACATTTCTTATGAGAAATTCTGAGGTCATTACCCAGAACTTCTCGCAATCATCACTTTCTATAACTTCATGTCTAATCCCACAACCATTCAAAGTTCCTTTTTTAAAAATATCTTACTTAAGGGTGAAACTGTATTAAAAATCTTATTTCTAATGGAAGTAACTGAGTGTATTTTGGAGTTCATACTAAGAAAGACAGATTTCCAGATTTTCTTCCCATTCAACAAAAAAGTGTTGTTACAAGAGGACACCTATAAACAATTAAATGATTTGATTTTATACTGTCATCATTGCACAGTCACTTTTCTCGAGTTGCACACCATCCATTAGGGGGATTATATGACTTGAGAAGAAATTAACCTCTTTGATAATCTAGTCTTATTCTAAAGTCTGCACTATTTTAGACTATTAAAACTATTTTTAGAATCGTAAAGAGCTTGGTGAAATAACTGCTCTAATTTCTAAAGCTGCGTTAGTAAAATGTGAGAATTTAAAAAATATAATTAATTTACATTTGCTTCTAAGTAATGATGATTGAGGAAGGTGATCCTGGCCCTCTCCTCAGCTCTAGTGAGGCTGTATCCAGGTTACTGTCTCCAGTTCTGGACTCCTCAGTAAAAGAGACACATGGAGCTCCTTTTGACACAGGTAAGATTTTATCATAAGGTGTGTGATGGAAAATTTCTCATCTTTTTGAGGTTTTCCATATTTGACAGATAATATAAAGTATTTCCATTTTATATAGCACCCACACAGTCATTTAGTAACCAACAATGATCATTCTTTGTAAATAGACACCAAATCTTAGGCTTATTTGAGGTAATTTATTCAAACACACTTGGGCTGAAGATACACATGAGAAGATATTATGCTAGTTAAATGTTTCTAAGTAGATATGATACATTTTTATTGAAGAGCCTGCAATAAAATCAGATTTGTGACTCGTGTTATTTACACAAAATAAACATCATGTAGACTGCAAATATTTAATAATTCTAATTTTATTTAGTCTCTCTAGTTTAATAGATTACTTCCTTTTTATCATTCCAGCTAAACTTTGAATGCTAAATAGCCAACCAGATCAGCAGCTGCTACAACCATAAGCAGAGTTGAATTTTGATTATTCAGAATGTTATGAAACTATGGATGAGTCTACTCTAAGAAGATGTGAACCTTCACTTACTGAGAAATATGCTCTAATCATCACAGTTGATTCCTTTGACCATGAGTACAACCTGATTAGAGTCAGAGCTGTGTTGCAACCTGATGTTTAGGTCGGTCACCTGGGAAAGGGAAAAGTTGAGTTTTAGTAATTTCTGAAATTACTTCTTAATTTGTATACTTTAATGTAATATTACATCATTCCTGCTGCTGGAAACCTCTTCCACGTTGTTTTGAAGCCTATTTACTTTTTTGGTAGATCCTTGGGGATATTTTTTATTCCAAATTTCATTGAATTTTTTTTCCCTAACAAAGCAGGTTTTTTTTCTCCTATAAATTAGATTGTACTTTGCAATCAACTTTGTTTTACTGACTGTTTGCCATTCTGGACATGGATAAGCTGGATTTCATGCTCATGGCCTCAGTGATGTTCATCAGAAGTCAGGAAGTGAAAAGCAACTGGGAAGCAAAAGAGCATACACTGGAAAATTATTTTAAGAATTCTGAAAACTTAGAAAATTTAGCCTTGTTGTGACTGGACTGCGTAAGGAGTGACAATGATGTCTGGTGAAAACGCAGAAGAGGAAGGAAGAACATAGCCAGGAGAAGCAGTGAGAATTATGAAGGCATGAATCAGTTACATAACTGATTATCTATTTGAACATTGTACTATTGTAAATATTGCTTTTCCAGGAAAATGCAATTTTGTAAATAACATAAAAAGGTTTTCTGTACTTACAGCTTTCCGATGAAATTCTTGTGAGCAAAAAATGTATCCGATTACTAAACTACATCTGGATGTTCACAGCATGGCACAGTAACATCAAGAACAACTGAAGCCAGAAATGCAAGACAATGCAATATATGTGGAAACTCCTAGTGTTACTAATCTTCACGTATATTGCATTTTTATTATTACTATTATTAGGAAATACCACAATAAAATAGATTTATTTGACTCAATCCTTTTGTGTAAATTATTTTTCATAAATTATTAAAACTCTATAATCCATTTGAGTAAAATCTATATCAAAGATCTACAGAATTAAGACTATATTTCATCTTCAACAACTATTTCTGGAGCATAATACCAATAAGCATAATAAATAAAGCTTTAATATGCTGAAATAGGGAGTGGATTTTCAGACCAGGAAAGAACTATTACAGTAAGATACAGTTCACACATTTTTCATTTTAGATGAAAACTTCCTCTAGTGGATCTATATGAATTATATTCTCTTGCTTTAGAGAATTTCTGATTTTATATGTTTCATTTAATGAAAAATATTTAAATAGGTCTACACATAGAGTGCACTATATTTAATTATTTTCCCTAGCAAAAATGTTGAATAAAATTTTCTAACAACTTCCTAATTTTTTAGTTTTCGTAAAAGTTGGCAGAAACACTAATTATGAGTGAGGTCTGGACATGTGAAGAAGAACATGATGATGAGAATTCATGGCTCTACTGAGGGTGGGTGCCAGCTGAGCAGCCTGACTGCCCTTGTTGATACAATGACAGCCTGGATGGTTGAGGGGTGGGCAACAGATGTAACTTACTGTCACTTTAGCAGAGCTTTTGACACTTTCTTCTGCTGTGTTCTTGTATACAAGCTGAGCTATCACAGCCTGGGTGGGGGGCCACCAGGATGGTTGGAACTGGAGCACTTGTCTCATAGTGTGAGGTTGAGGGACTGGAGCTGGTTCAGCCAGGAGATAAGAAGTTTTTGGGGGCATCCGAAGTAGGAGCAGCTCTTGGTATACACAGGGTTACCCAGAAAACAAAAGCAAACTCATCAGAGAGGCACATAGTGGGAGGATGAGAGACAACAGGCATAAATGGAAACTAGCAGGGTTCAGACTGGAGTTATGGAAAGTTTTCAGCCCGAGGACAGCCAGGCAGGGGCACAGGCTGCCCAGGGAGGCTGTGCAGTCTCTGTCCTTGGAGGTGTTATGACCCAACTGGAGAAAGCCCTGGGCAACCTCGTTGGATCTCACAGCTGATCCTGCTTTGAATAGAAGACCTCTCTGGGCTCTTGCCTACCAGTATTATTATGAGATTAAGACTGATATATACCTGTCTAAAATACCCACTAAAACTGCATAAATTTTAACCATTTTGGGAGATCTTGTTCCAGTTCTCTCAGGTCTGTGAAGGAAAGATGATGCTTACAAAGGGTCCTGTTGGTTATTAAGAGTGTTACAATATCTGCAGTTTAATCTCTGATGAAGCAATTGTAGACAGCTTTGATATAAATACAGTAATCAGAATTCATTCATCTGACAGTGTAACATGGCATTTCATTTTACAGACCAAAAAAAAAAAAGAAAGAAAATACTTTCAAAGGAAGCAGAAATCTTTTCCTTGTCCAGAAAATGAAAACAGTCTGGCACTCACAATCACAGCTTTAAGATTAAATGGAGCAGTTTTACAGATAAAGGGGTTCTACTGTCACAGTGAAATTTCTAAAGGTTTTTTTTGGAACTCAGGAAAAAGGGAGAGCAAACCTGGAGAAAAGCAGGCTGATTTTTAAGCACATACGTAAGTGTTTGTCTGGCTCTTCCCATAAGCTCTCAGCCACAGGTGCACATGACAGCTGCTGTGTGTGCTACACGTGTTTCTGCACATGTGGGGAAGACGTGCATTTAGCTCAAGTACTGCCAGTCTTGTTGGCATACATGAAAACACGAGAGTAAATCGGAAAAGTGTGTGTGCGTCCAGTGTGTGAACCTCAGAAAAACATGCTAGTCTGTATGCAGCAAGCTTGCACCAAACCATCAGTCAGACTGATGTCTGTCTCCTCAAACAAAACTTTGTGAATGCTGCACTGAGGCAAGAAGAGTACACAATACTACCATGGCATTACAAAATATGTGCCAGTGCTGACTCTTTGCCTTCCAGCACTAAATAACTGCCTCTGGAAAAAGCACAGGTCACACAGTTCTCTGCTCTTCTCTTTCTTTTCAAACCTTTGGGCAGCTCTAATTACCTTTTGGCCAAGAAAGAATTGTTAGGAGATTTTAGCTCGATGAACCCACCTTGGTAGCCAACTGCATTCTGGAAAAGTATTAAGTCTGTAGTATTTTCACTAGTTGCTGACCTGCTAAGTAGAAAAATGGGCTAACAGGTATCATGGGGTGATAATCACAAGGCTACCAAACCAGTCATATGGTATTACTGGTAATTTGCTGCCAAAAAGCCCAGTAATCCCAAGTATCCATGTTTTGTGGCAGATGTATTAACAAGCTGTAGCTGTGCTAATTTTGTTTTTATATAGCTTATAGGAAACGTGTCATGAATAACAGCTAAGCCATCTTCCAAGAGTAACATTAATACTTTAAGCTTCTGTTAACATAGAGACACTGAATGAAATGGGAAGTTAAATATTCTATGAAAGAAGGCTGCCTCACAAAATTCTGTTCACATTCAAAGTCTCCTCTGATGACACAAAAGTGAAATGTGAGGGTATATGTAGAATTGTGGCCATTTGAACATTGTTCATCACTGTTCCAGGATTGTAAAAGGGACCTTAGGGTAGGCATGGAGATGGCTGAAAAGCTCTACAGCAAGGCTAACTTCGATTTGAGCAAGATTCTGAAACACCAGTTCATGCAGTCAAGAGCAGTTCTACATATACTATTCTTTAACCAAATTAGCCCTGCTATATCATTTTGGGGATATGGATCTGTAACTACATATTCTTTTTTAATAAACTAACAGAAGAAATACAGTATTGTGAGCAAGTGGAGGATTCTATCCATAGTACAAACTAGCCAAACCTATAACAATAGACATAAAGAAAGCATATTAGAAGAGTTAGCATTTTCTTGTTTTCTCATAGTGAATCTCCCTGAGGAAGTTACTTTCGATTTTTTGAACGGCAGTCACATATGAAATGAATCCTGAATTAATTGAAGTCCATGATAAAACTTTAAAAGGATCAGTGTTTCATTCGTGCTTATATTGTGAGTTTTATGGAGAAGTTTCCAAAAGGCCTAAGGGTTATGAAATGTGACTGTAGACATTCTTCTGCAACCAGCACTGAAGGAGTAGATAGCATATTCAGAAGTGTTCTCCAAGAACATCACTTTTATTCATTAATCTAAACAACCAATAAGACAGTATTAATGCAAGTAATTGTTAAAAATGCATGTTGTTTTCTATCTAGAAGAAAGTGAATTTTAATATACACTTTGATAGCTGATGGCATTTTAAGGCATATATTTGTCAGGAGATTTGCATGTTGAATATCAGAGTATGCATTTAGTCTTTCCCTGGTTTATCAATCATGTTATTCTCTGCAAATAAGACAAATACTTCTAACAAAAGACAAAACCTGAATGGCTTCATAGGAGAGCATGCCAAATTATTCAGGGTTTAAATATCTTAGTTATCAGGCTGTAACCTCAGACTCCTGGCTCCTCCTGTAGACACAAGACAAATAACTGGCTAGCAAGGAGAGCTCTGCTCTTTGCCAGTTGGTTCTACCAAATTAATAAATGAACCCTGACTAAATGGCCAGGGAAACTCCGTTTGAACATGTGTAATTCAGTGGGTGCTGAGGAGTGATTTTGAACTGGATTAGTTTAAATCAAAAAGGGTTTTCAAAAATTGCTGAAAATCTCTAACAACATGTCTTTGTATCTTCAGAGATTTGCTGGAGAGAATATTAGGCTGTATTATTGAGCTATTAGTGAGCTACATGAAGAGAAGCACAGAAAGCAGTAAAGGCAGCGCCATTATAGAAATCATTGGCATATTTTTTGAAATGACTAGGCTATACAGAATTTTGGTCACTGCATCAAAAAACAAACCCAAAAGAAACAGAAGCAGCCTAGCAGTTCTGACAGAAAAATTACAGCTCTAGAGATCTCATCTTTACATAAAAAGATGAGATAAAATACTGGCACCATCTCAGTTTGAAACAGCATCCATGTGAGGTGATGTGACAGAGGCTTAGGAAAATGCGTGTTACTCTGGCTGTCATTCAGATGTCCTGGAAACACAGCACTGCAAAACCCATGATGAAATAGAAGGGAAGGTGGGAAGGCAAGCTCTCATTAATGAAATGTATAAATATGAGGAAGAAGTAGATGGAAAGGTTAGGAAAGAGAATAATTCTTAATATTCCTAATGATGTAAATGATAACCATAGCAAGGACAAGAGGAACTCTTCTCCTGAGTGTTTTTTTGAATGAGATGACCTCTCTACTAACCCTGGAGTAATGCTTGGATAGCTCTGGGCAACTCTTTAGCCACCCTAATAGCTCCTGTCCAGTTCTGGGTCCCAAATTCAGCCTCTTGATCTCAGTGGTAGCTTGTTTGACAAGGGACACAGTGTCAGCCTACAGTTCCTCTTGAGGCCAGGCTGTGTCACTAGTGGATTCAATGTCAGTCACCACTCTTGGCATCGACCAAGCTGAAATCATAGCAGGTGTTTGGAGGGTGAGAAGAGATAATCCAGCAGAACTCCCAGCTTCACAGCTCCCCAGTTCTAAATAATGAGTGAGAATAGTTTTGGACTGCTGTAACTCACCTCCAGCTGCCTACCGTCCACAGGACAATTTTGGAAGCAAGAACAGCTAGAGCAAAAGGACCTTTGACTTTCCCTCCTCGGTCTTGATATCTGAAATGTCACCTGCTGGTTTCATTTCCATGCAGGAAATCCTTTAACACCAAGTTCAGATGCCTTTCTGATCTTTCCACTGGACAGATAGCAGGCTCCTGTCCTATACACTGACACAGATTTTCCCATATCTACTTTACTACCTCCAGGGAAATCTTTTGTTCTACTTTTCATCTTCATTTTTGCCAGCATTAGTCAGCATTTCTTGTTGTGTCTTGTCTTTAATTTGGTACACAGCCTGAGTGATAATAAGCATTTGCAGGATACCTGCATCCCACTGAATCCCATTAAAATATAGCAAGTTTTATGAACCTCTTGGGATCTGACAAATAGACTGTTCCTCTTTCCAACAGCAACAGTTGTAATGCATCAGGAACTTTTATAGAGCTATGAGCAGAAAATATGTAGTGTAAACAACTGCACTGTGCAATCCCAACTTCCAAGTTTTAGCCTAGCAGCTACTATGTGCCTAAGTCTTGCACACAGGGGATTCTGAGTCTATTTTTTATTTATAATATAAAGCAAATAGAAATTGTTTTTTATTTTAAATAACAGCAACAAAAAAATTATCAGGGTAACTGCACTGAAATAAATCATATTAAACTCAAATTCTTCTTGTTTCAGGCTGCTAATATCTATCATTAAAGAGTACAGCTGTCCTCCACTGCATGACAAGTCAAGGTAAAAATGTTAAGTGTACATGTCCAGTGATTCTGAACTTGTTTTTTGGACAGAGTTTAGGATACGCCAAGGACTCTACAGGTATAAACCATGAATTTTGCTTCCTGCTGAATCAGTTCAGATGACTGCAATGACAAGGGTCACTGTCTCGTGTGTGAAGATTTTTTTTCTCTTCCTTTCTTTACTGTTTATTTCAAACTCACATGTGCTTCAGACTGAAAATATGTAAGTGCTTTTGGAAGAAGAAGAGCCTAAAGCAACCTTTCCTTAACAAATTAACTTTGAATTGTAGTGTTCTAATTTTAATTTTCCAGTATGCAAATTTATTTATTATTTAGCTGCAGAAATATCCATGCAGATTGTTATTCCTAGAAAGTCTATTTTGAGAGAAAATGAGAGATGACTTATTTGTATCTCAATACAAACACTAGATGTAGAAGGGTTTGATTTTTGAAAGACAAAAGAGACCAATCTAAAGACATCAAGAACTTAAGGCAAAAAGGCAGTGTTAAGAGTGAACTCACCTGTGCATGTGTGTGTATGTACGGACATAAAAGATATATACATACACACATATACAGTATTTTAAAAAAATCCTTCTCCTGGAGTGTGGCAACCACTGCTATCTCTTGTAATGACTTTTGGTTACACATCTATTGAATACATATCCCTGTGTGTGAGTGTCTGCATGCAGAGGCAGGGAAAGTCAGGGACTGCAAGTGTGAGGGCACGATGGAAGAGCAGAGTGATATTTTAACACCCTTGTGTGATGTGTGATATAGTTTTCTTGAAATATTGCTTGCTTTACTACTTGCTGTACTTCAGCATAAACTGGTTTTTGCTGCATTTTTCCAACTTAACACAGAAGAAGAGAAGCAATAAAATAAGTGTTAGCCCAAGGAAAGACTTTTCTCTCTGCCCCTTAATAGCGTAGCTAACACCTAATACAGAAATGGAATAAAATAGTAACATTTGCTGTCCATTTTATTTTAATGAGAAAATTATCATTATAATTGGACAAATGGAATATTTATTTATTTAACTTTACTTTTGAAGTAGCAAAAAATCTGAGCGAGATGCTGAATTAGAAAAATGAACAATACTTTACCTCTGTCTGGACTCATAGATGGTGACAAATGGCCTGTGAGGGTGGCTGCAGAAATGGAAGCAGGATAACTGGCAGTGTTGAGGTAAACCCATCTGGGCTGCCACACTGTGGCAAGATCTTGCTGCCTGAGGTGAAAATCCTGATTTTGAAGGTGTGTCACATTAGATGCTCCTTTACCAAAGAGCTGGGCCACGGAAGCACAGCTTCTCTTGGCACTGCAGCTGGTGGTGCTGGGCTGGCTGTTCAAACAGCCTCCTCCACACATCATACATGGAGTAAGTGAGCCAGACTAATCATACCAGCTGGAATAGGAAATCCTAGTCACCCAGGAATCTTGGAAGTGATAACGAACTGGCCAGAAGGCACGATTTTGGAATGTCACCAGAGGAGGAGGTGATGCATGCTGAAGCATCCTCACCCAGCCAGCAACTAAGAACCGTGCAGCCACTCACTCCCGCTCCCCACTCAGGCGGGATGGGGAGGAGAACTGGGAAAAAAAAATAAAACTCAGGGATTGAGATAATGAACAGTTTAATAATGTAAAAAAAACGAAAATATAATAATAATAGTAATGATTTTAATTATACTAATGAGAATAGTGCTATTTAAAATAATAGTAATAGTAATGAAAAGAGGAGAGAGGAAAAGAACAAAATGCAAGAAAAAGAAATGATATTCAATAAAATTACTAACCACCCACTGAGCGATGACCAGTGGCACTTGAGTATAAACGGGGGTTTGCTGCATTTTTCCAACTTTTTAACTGAAGAAGGAAAGCAATAAACTAAATTCCAATCCAAAGAAAGACTTTTCTGTGTGTACATTAATAGTGTAGCTAACACCAATACGGAAACTTAATGAAATAACAACATTTGCTGTCTTTTCAGTTTAGTTTTTCTGAGAAATAATAAGATCGCTTTCCCTAGCAGTTGCACATATTATGCCTTCTGTTTCCACAGCCATAATTTGCTCTTTTCTTATATACGGCTATTTCATAGTCAAAGTACACAGCTCTGGAACAGGCAGGCTTCTATTCATGGCATTCATATTGCAGAAATGAATCAAAGGTTCTCCTGGATGATCAGAGACACATAATCATTTAAGGATCAAGCCCCAGAACTGTGTGTTTGTATTATTTGCAGCACATTTCTGAAGTAAAAAGTGAGAGAAAATTCAACAAGGATCACATAGATATATTAGCACTAATTGAAATATTTTACAGATGTTTTCCTATCAAGCTAAAAAGTTAAAAGGGAAATAATTGCATATTTCTGTACCAGTGAAGAGCATATATCAAATGTCAAATATGGGAATGATATCTCATGTCTAGCATCAGACTCAAGTGTGATTCTTTCTACTGGGTTGGAATATGCAACACTTCTTTTCTGAATACTTCAGTGTTATTTGAAAATGTCAGATGGATTCTAGTCTTTGAAGTAAAGAGATTCTCATCTATAACATTGTTAGTCTGCAAAGCTCATTGTTAGGCAAAATCATGCAAAATAACACTGAGATTTTTAAAATGGAAACATCAAAGCAAGTAGCTAAAAATCCCATGCCTGAAAGCACACTATTATCTTGTGTTCTTAAAAAAAAAATTTCCTTTTTTGGCTGATGGACATTTTGCTGCCCATTTTCACCCTTTTATGAGAGATGCATAACATGAAGAAATGCAAGTGTAAGAAGATAAGCAACAGATTCAAAGAAGGTGCAAGAATAAGATGCCAAGAAAGAGGTGATGGGTTTTTGTCTTCAAAACAAATACATATATAAACTCCAGGGCCCACCATGTCACATCATTTTTTTTGTTGCAATGAGAAAACAACTTACCCAAAATATGAACATTTGCATTTATAATAGATACTTTAAAAATAAGCATAAAAATTCTTTTCATTGCAAATAAACAGGTTTATATGATAACAGTTTAGCATCTATTATGTTCACTGAACTTAATGGCTCATATCCTGACTAATTTTGTAAAGTATTTCCTCTTTATTGTTTTTCATTCAGGTTGGACAGTTGTAGCAGCTTCAAAAATTCTGTGTGTAGCTTTTACACAGATACTTGTAGTGAGAATGATTTTGGAAACTGGGCTATGAGCCTACACACATGTAATTCAGATCTGGATGGGCATATATAGTGTCAATACTTGGCCAAGGATCAATTCACCTGGCCCTGCAAAATACATTCAGTCATTAAGGTGAAAAGTTTCATAAAACTCCTGTTCTCAGTTGAGGAACTGCTGTGGTAATTAGTCACAACAAGCTTTGCTCTTTCTAATACAGAATACAAAGTAATAATGTTGAAAACAATTTCTGATGGAAAGAAATACAGAAAAAGCAAACATTCACGTGTCTGTGTATTCATATTCATACAGATATTATGTTTGAAAGGGAGTAATTATTGTCCTTAAAGTGAAACTTCATCACACATGGTCTGATCCCACATGGTCTCCTCTATTAAGTACGAATCCTGTTCCAATTAAGTGTCTTCATATGAAAAACCACAAATTTTTACACATGCAGTGCAGTCAAGAACACTTTTCTTCCTGAAAACTAAAATTTCACAGTAATGATTTTAAAAGGCAGGCACTAGTTATATTAAAATTGTAGGCAGGATTTCTCCACAAAGGAATACTCTCCTCCAAGCTTAAAAATACAAAATAATCTGTTCATTCAGGTTTAATGAGTTAAAAAAATACAATTTCCACAGTTAGGTGGCACTGTTTCCTTTTTCTTACTGAAGCCATCAAGCCTTTGCAGTCACTGTGCTTCAGAAGCACAAAAAATAGTGCTTTTTGCGATTAAGGCTTCACTCTGAAAAGGAACTGGACAAACATCAGACTGTCTCACGGGTCTGTAATTATGCCCTTCCCCTCTCTTTGAAGCTGACAAGTATTTCCTACAGTCTTTGTCTATCACCTTTTCTAATGTGCCACAATTACTGCGGGCATCCTGTAGCTTGGAGAACTGCTTGAGGGTGAAATTTCCATCCTCTCCAGGTACCCTGTGCTTATTGCTGTGGCCTGCTTTCTCTTTCCCTACAATGCACTTAGAGCCCTATATTCACCTTATCTATATCAACCAAGCTGAGGAGCCTCAATAGTAAAAGATGCCATTTCCAGAAGACCCTGCCTTCAGGACAATTAGGGTGGTGAAAGGAAGATGTGGCTCCATTTTAGTCATGGTTTTGGTGTGATCTCTCCTTCTACAGTTGTGCCTTGCAAACTGAACTGTCCTGAAGAGAAAGGAATTTAACATGATTAAACGTGATTTATCATGACGTAATGTGATTAGGAACTGGGGTCTCACCTATGCCAAGATGATAAATTGAACCCATTGGTTATGAAAACCTCTGTTCATATGACAGGTCACAAAGAAATGTTAATGAAAATAGCAGAACCCATAGTCCTGAGCATAAACTAAAGCTACAATATCAAAATCTGTCTTACGTTATTTCACCAATATTTCAAAATTCCTTATTTATTCTTCTTATTATTATTCTTTAATAATAATAACAATAATAATAATAATAACAATAATAATAATAATAATAACATTAACAACAACAACAACAACAACAACAACAGATTTTGATAATAACTGACTTTAAAAATAACTCTATAAAATGTCACATTTTACCAAAATCTGGGGTTTTTTTAAAACAGGGCCCGTCAACTATCAATAAGCTTTTGGCAATGTACAAAGAAGAAATTATAGGACAGTCCATCTCAGTTTCTGCCAAGACAAAAATATGGTTGAAACACTTTGTGAAGTGGACTGAGATGTGTTGGAAGCTGTTGTCTTCACTGAAGTAGAGAGGTCTTATCCCAACAATTGTAACCCAAGTTTAAGCAAGTGCTAAATTTGCACCTCTGGAGTTCTGCACCATATTTTCTAAATCAGAGCCTAGTGCAATATTTTGTGTCAAGAAAAACACTTAAGGTCAGCAATATCCTTCTTTATATTTTCTAGGCAGTCATGACAATGATGTACTTTAGGAGTGGCTCATGGATGTCTCTAATGAAGCCTGAACTTCAGTTCATACGTGGCCAAGAAATCTCAGAAATATAGTGGACTGAGCCCGTGAAACAAAACAGTGCTTTGTAATTTCTGAATTGCTTTTTTGAATAGGTTTCCAGTATGGTTGCCTGATATAAATCATCTTTCCAAATATTTTCTTTGTTTTAGTAGTGGTGTTTCCCACTTGATACAGTTTTACAACATCTTGTTTCAATAAAACTGCACTATTGAGTCATGGTTTGTGTCTTTCTGAAAAGCTACCATTTTTTGGATATAGTTTATTCCGCTATATTATTTAGTGCTAGTTTTCAGGTGTGAGCTAAAAAACCCATGAAATTTGGCCTCTCTGTGATACCTGTGTTCTTCTCACTCTTTTCTAGCCAATCTTTGTGGAAAAGCTTTTCTTCTCTTCTTTAATTGCCAGTGGTCTATAGTGTTACTAGAGACTTTATGAACTTGAGAAGGTTTTAGCTATTAATATACCACAAGTCACTGAACACTCATCAAGAATGTTTTGCTATTCTAATGATCCATCTTTGAAAGAAGACACCAGGGAATGCAAAAGACCTACTGACGTACACAGCTGTTACTATTATTTTTTTATTTAATGGTTCCCTTCTCTGCAGACAGTTGTGGTGGGTTGACCTTGGATGAGCACCAGGTGCTCACCAAGCTGCTCTATCACTCCCCTCCCCTGTGGGACAGGGAAGAGAAAATGAGATGGAAAACCACTTGTAGGTTGAGATAAAACAGTTCACAAAAGCAAAAGCGGAAGTTTGGGTGCACATAAGCAAAGAGAAAAAGAAGTTTATTCTTTAATTCCCATCAGCAAGTGATATTCAGCAACTTCCTGGGAAGCAGGGCTTCAAGCACCAATGGTCGTTGCTCCAGAAAGCAAATATTGCAAACAATGGATTTCCCTCTACTTCCTCCTTTCCTTAGCTTTTTTATCTGAGTGATGTCATGTGGTATGGAATATCCCTTTGGTTTATTTGGGTCAGCTGGCATAGGTGTGTCTTCTTCCAGGACCTTACCCACTCCCAGACCCTTGAAAGAGGGGGAATGATAAGAGACAGCGCTGAAACCAGCACTGCTCAGCTGTAGTCAAAGCACTGGTGTGTCTGTTATCAATGTTCTTCTAGCTATCAATGCAAAGCACAACACTGTATGGGCTGCTGTGGGAAAATGAACTCCATCTAAAGCACACCCAGAACAACATTTCATTTAAAGAGAGAACTTTTCAGAGAATTTGACTGAATATTTGTAAGTGTTGAAGTTGCTGGCTAAGTTGCTGGCTAAATTTTTGGTAAAAAGGAGAGATTTACTGTGTTTTTTCTAAAAAAAGAGGGTAAAGAAACAAAATTGAAAAAACACAGGTTGCTCAGAGATCTGTAAGACATCCATTGATGACATCCTGAGGATGTCTGTGAACTTTTCTGTTAGAAAACCTGGAAGAATGCAGAGATTTACAGTGGAAGTTGGCTATTTCTTGTTCCTTACTGGCAGCACCTGTTCAGGGTTAGCGGGCAGTGGTCCCAAAATCTGTTTTCAAGTAATCTTTTGAACTCTGAGGGTGTAGTAGCATCTCTGGGGAAGGGAATTGTGGGATCTCAAGTTTTTTTTTTTGTAAGGTCCACTGATCAAGCTTACTCCTCTCCTCCATGCAGCTGACTCGCTTTGCATAACAAAACAAAGGAAGGAAAGGAAGACTCACTCTGTAAGTGAAACCTGTTGGATTTTCTGTCCTGTCTGCAGGAAAATGTGGGGAATTCATCTGCCTTGGAAAGGTCAAAAAGGAAATTCTCAGCTACAATAATATTATTTTTTGGAAATCCCTCAGTAATAATTGGAACAATGGATCACATTTCCTCCAGAAAGGACCTAAAATTTTATTTATGATTAAATGAATATAATAAAATCAAATTCTTCTACTGAAATGTTCAGATAAATACCCAGCTGCAAAATGTCAGGTACATAATACTACAGCATTTGAAATGGGGTTCCAGTCTCTTAACATCCAAAACTGGCATGTGCATTGGATATACTGCTTATTAGTCAGCCTATTCAAGGCAGATGTCCTTCACAACAAGTGCAGGATGGCAAAGCACAAAGAAGATAGAATGCATTTTATGACACATGTACTACAGTATCACAGTTGCATTTTTATCTGCCCATGATTATTATTACATCTTGCAATACAGCTGAGTTCTGTGCAATGTATATAGCAGGTATACAGGTCTCTTCCTTTCCTTTATTCACAGAGTTTCACTGGCTCGTTGTACCTTAAGAAATTATCCTGTATGAAGCATCTGACACAGAGGAATTGAAATATTAAGAAAAATGCAACAATTTCTTGAATAAAAAAATTCAATGTCTATGGTGGATAGTTCTCAGCATACTCTGAGGTCCTATATAATCACTGTTCTGTTTTGTTCTTTTTACTGCTGTTTCTTGGGATCTGTATGCACATAAATTAATGTAATTCATCAATATGACAGCTGAATTTTAATTTTAGAGTTGTTATTTTTTCAACAGTTCAGTTTCTCACTTTAATGTCAACAGTAATGCAGGCTTTACATTATGTACTTTTCGTCATCTTTAATTCCAGATTTATGTGGCATCGATGAAGAGGAATGCAAATATTCCTCAGTGGAGCAGACATTTTTCTTTTCTAGAGATCTCTCTCAAACAGCACCGTAAGCTCTTCTGGAATCATGAGACCATCCATGTTTAACTTAATCTTCTATTAGATCATCAAAGTGACACAGGAGTCACTCAAAGAGTTGGAAAGGCGTGCTTCTGCTTCTGTTCCCTGCCAGCAGCCCTGTCCTAAGGCAGAAACTCAAAATTGTTTTTATGACCTGAATCTCTCTGCTTCTGTGTATTTTTCTTCTAAGGCAGCCTGCAAAAACCATGCTCACTCATTCCTTTTCACAGGCTGATGATACAGTTTTCTTTTTTTATCTGCTGTTGTGTTTGGCTGCTGTTTTTTGAGCTGTTGGACCTGTATTATTCTGCCTCCTTTCCCCCATCCCTGCTCCTCCCCTACTCCAAAAAAAACCCCCAAACCACCAACAAAAACCCTCCAAAACAGGGGGAAAAAACCTATGAAAAACTGTGAGGAGAAAATCTTACCTAAACCTTGTTTTTAGCATTTATGAGTGTGACAGAATTAACTGTAACCTTTCACAACAGGTGATTTTCCTTTTTGACATGTTAACCTCTTAGGAGAAAAAGAGCTACCAACCCCAGACCTCTGGTTGAACCAACAGGAAGCCCAGCTCTTTGCCTCCCTGAGAGCAAGACCTGGCCAGCTCTCCTTAGGCTCTAAATTTGCTGCAGGTCATAGACCGCAACCGCGCCGCCGGATCGCAAACATCTTTTTCATTTTCCAGTGGAAGCTGCTGCGCAAGCAATGATCTCAGCTTTCTGTTTGTTTTGAGAAGCACTTTTCCTTCGTTTCCATTCCACTGAGTCTGCAGCAGAGCCACAGCACAGTGCTAGTGGTAATTTTAAATGAGTAAACTTTCCACAAAACAGCAGCTGTGAGGCTTGCCATATGGGAAAAAACCCCACCCACAAAAGAACATGTATCCAAACTGGGGACAAACAACCAAACAGGCTAGCAGCAATAAGAAAGCAGTTTGAGAGTGGGCTAGAAAAATAACTAAAAAATTAATTATCAATGTAAAGAATATTTTTATTTGAAAGTTCTGAATGCTTTTACTTGTTTTGAAAGGAACCTTTATTTCAGCTAGCAAACTGATTCCTGATTTTAGAGTCCTGTACAGAAAAAGGACCTGAAATGTTCAGACAAAAGTTCCTCAGTTAAAGACAATGGCCATGCTCTGCATACCCTTACAAACTTCTCCATGAAATGCGCAGTGGAACTAGCTATAATTAAATATATGCAGATATCACAATAATAAGAGCTTGATTAACTCAATTCTATAGGAAGCTGCGTATTAATTTCCATAATGCTTAAAATTAGATGAGTTCCATCTGAATTTTAACATTTTCCCTTGCCAAATGAAGATGCTAATCGCACTATTCAAATGTTTGAAGAGAGGATTGAGAAGCTTATGCAGACAAAAAAATCTATAGTGGTACCATTTTAGCAATACTCATGTGCCGACGTAACCAATCATGAATAAAGCCCTTTTACTTAAATATTTGGGAAATGTCTAGCACATCTCAACAAACCAAGATATTTCATATTCATCTTCAGAGAATTAAAAAGGAATGGATGCTTTCTAAATAGATTACCATGTTATTTATTCTTCTTGAGGGAGTAAGTCATCATAATTTGTTTGAATATAGTATTAGCTCAATTTTAGAAGATGTTTATCTAAATCCTTCTTTAGAGAAACCATACATAGTCATTATTGACTATTGGTTATTTTTTTGCACAAAAGATTTGTTCTACATCTGGATGTTGAATCATCTACATACCAATAACTATTTGATCACGCCAACATGATACATGATTACAATAATCAACACAACACTAGAATCAAGATACCCTGTTGAAAAAAAAGATGCTACATTTCTATGCTATCTCTTTGGTTTTTCTCAGTTCCTGTAGCTAAAATGTAAATTTTAATTTCCATACAGCTTGTTTCTAATCCAGCTTTTGGGGATGTGTCGGTTTTAGGGATTTGTCCTGTTTAAAATTGAGTCTGCTAGCTGTAAATAGCTACTGCTACTTTCAAGATCTTTTCAATTCTGGTACTGAGGGAAATAGCCCAGCCAATTTAATTCCCAGCATGTGTCATGGGGGTTAAGCATTTCAGGACAGTAAAGTGTTGTTTTATTTCTTCCAGAGTTACTAGTTCAATGTATAGTGTTTTAAGTAATGTCCAAAGAGAAGTCTGTGATGGTTCCTTACTGTAACAACAAATAAACCACCAAACTTTAGAAAAAAGATACTGTGACAGCAGTAGAGAATCAATGGTTTTCCCTTAGACAGACTTCTCGTACAAGTACAGCTGTTTTTAATCCTCCTATTTTAGACTTCAAAGCCTTTTAAGGGTGCCAGTTTTCATTTACACCTTATTTGCTGGCTAAGAGAGATGGCGTGATGCATAAAGTGTTATTTGAGAGGATAATAATGATTGCAACCCACTACAGAACAAACCTATTCTTTTTCTACTCTTCCATTTCTCCTGGCTTATATCTCAGCTTATTGATTTCAGGATATCATCAAGTGTCAGACACTTATTTAAAAATCACCATGTCAGAACAAGAGCACTGCTGCATAAGTGCTATAAAAATTACACAGTCTTTGGCTAAATCTTAATCACCGAATTTCTGAACAGACTGATGATGACAGCTATCATGGTGAAAAATGTCATAATTTCTGACACATGGTATGTGTTCATAGAAAGGCTATAAACCACTACTTCTGCTTATAAACCACTACTTCTGCTGTTACTAGATATTTAGGATGCAGATTGCTATTTTGCATAATTATGGCTGCCATGAAAGATTAAACTTGTACTAAAAATATATATCACTATCTAAACACAGAATGTGGGCTTTTTTCATTGCTCTTTCTCCCTCCTATCTCTATTCAATCTATATCTTTTCCTCTTTCTATTGTGCTGCCTCCATTCTCTTTCCCAGTCCTTCCTTTCTTTGTTCAGTTTTCCTTTATGTCTTTATTATTTCTCTGTGCCCCTGTATTTCTAAATCATTGTTTATTTTGGGTAAGAAAAGTTCTTTTCAGCCTCTTTTTTCCTGGTTTTTCATCATTCTCAATTCCCTTTGCTTGTCTCCTCCCCCCCCCCACCATTACTTTATTCTCCCTATTTCACATCTTTGCAACTTAAAGTTCTTCCCTTTTCCAGAATTCCTGGTTTTCTGTGCTTCTTCCAAGAACTTATTTTGCTTCTTCTTCTAATAATTGATTGAATGTTCTTCTGCTTCCTTCAATGAAATGTACGTGGGGTTTTTTTTTCAAAATTCTAGGTCACTCTTCATTTTAAGCACTGCTCAAATAACCAAACTCCTGCTTACACAGCAGTAGTAGAGCACTTGTAACAAAAATCCTTAAGCCATCAGCAGGTATGTATCAAGCATTCAACTGGTCTGGTCAGTGAAAAACAAGAGTGGGTGGGAGACTTGGATGAAGAAAAGCTGAGGAAAAGACCATTGAGAGTGTTCAAGTTAAATGATGCTTCAGCAGAAGTGGAAAAGCAAAACTGTATGACAAAGGGCTGTTAAAAATTACTGTTCTTACCCAAGCAGGTGGACTTTGGATCCAGTCTTCACATAAAGTTTCTTAAATGTCAAGTATTTAATATGTTTCCTTCTACTTCATATCTGATCAATCCTTCTTCTACTGTTTCAACTTTTGCCCTTCAGCATAAACAGGAAATTAAGCTAACCTTCCCTGGCCTTTAATTTAGATGTTATTTAAATGGATCTAATTATCATTTAACTGCCTTGATAAGGTATTTACAGTTTGCTTACTAATTATAAAGAACATCAAGATTATCTAGTTAAAGATAATTTAAATGCAAACCATTGTAATTTCCAAAAGAACCTGTGCCCTCAGAATTAAGTAGTTCATTACTCACTTGAAGCATGTAGCCTTCGAAGTTACTTTAAAAAAATCTATTTTTGCTTTAGGTATTGCTTTTACATAACAGAAAATTACTTTTGTACTTGCCAACTTGTTATTAGTATGTCATAGAGTGGTTCTGAAACATCAACTTCTTGTTATGCAATTGTTAAACAGAGAAAGATTGCAAAATTACACAGACCTCAAGGCCTGACTTGTGATTCTCTTACTTTCTGCCCTATGTGCACGCTGAAGAACAGAAAGCACACTGGCTTTTTTACTACCTAGAAGAAACCTATAAATCAAATAAAACTTTCAGTATTTGGTTGGCACTGACAATCTGCTCTGACAGACTGCAGTATGAACAATCTGGTAGCTGAGTAAGACAGTCACTATCAAGGTCTTGCATCCTGCACTGACTTCTCAGCAGTTAAAAAAAAAAAATCTGTTAGTACAATCTCTGTTTTAAGACTACAATATTGAAAATCCTGGCTATGAATGTTTAATGTTGCTTAATTAATTTAAATTGTAACAACCATTAGCTTTCTAAGGCGACTGAGATACCAAGAGCCTCATAAGTAGCAATTAAGACAAAGAAATGGGAGTTGTGATCGAGAAAGTAGTGCACTGGTGCCTCCATCTCCATATTCATTGTTGCACTGCAACATTATTTGGAAAAGAATTTGAAGCAACAAATGCCAGTGGACCTACATCAGAGGAGACATGATGTAGGCCTTTGTTTTATTTGAAGGCCTTTTAACCTGCCTCATGTGCCTGGCCAGGTGTTACGATCCAATTATTATTAAGGTTCTTTAGAAGTGCCTCTGCCCAAATTAAGGTGCAAACGAGACCATTTGCCAGTGACAATAATATGGGTTTTATTTGATGGTAGATATGAGAAGGAGAGAA
>VYXC01008466.1:98359-153345 GCA_013397175.1 Platysteira castanea | reverse complement strand
TACAGTCCAAAGTTCTTCAAGGAGGTTTCTGTGGCTGTAGCTTCTTTAAAACTTGGTATCAGTGTTTGAGGCATAAACTATTTTCAGTCTCTGACACCAGGGTAACAGCTCCAGTTGTCCATTGTACATCCAGACAGCCTTGGTAGTGTGCTCTGTGGGATTTTTAGGCACTGGGATTTTTTCACCACAGGGCAGGTAACTGCCACCTGTAACTACAGTTGCTTCCTACATAAGGATTGTTGCCTTCAAAATACACATAAATATAGATAAGTAGCCAGTTTCTACTCACAAAGTTTCACCTATTTGAGCAACTGAAGGAATCAAAGGTCAGAATGAAAGAAATATTAATATTCTGCTAATGTGGCACTGAGGCCTGTATAAAGCCCTAAACCAGAGATCCTCAAAGCCCATCTCGTTCAGGTTCACTCGCAGTTCTTTGGCGTCTCTGCGTGTCCAGGGCTGTGCATCTGTCTGGTAGCAAGCGGCCATTGAAAAACAAAGAAGATGGTATCATTCAAACTCACTAGTCATTCACCATCTTCATCTCCTAGATGGTTTGTATACAGTAAAAAATAGAAGAATCTGTTTCTGCAGTCTGTTATACCATCCTTTCAAGTCTGGGAAACTAAACAGGGATATTAGTGTGCATGTAAAATTGATTTTGTAAGGGAAAATAATAGTTTTAAGTTTCTAATAGGGAACTAAGAGTAAGAAGAATATAGTATTTGATTTAAAATCTTTCTAAATGAGTGCTCTGTGAGTTTTTTCTGAGTTTAGTTCAAAACTCAACAAGGATTTAACTTACAGATATAGTTCATATGATCTAGCAGGAATTTAGGCAGAGATAAATCTAATTTAGTGAACTTTGTCCAGAGACAGCAATAAAGCTCCAAAAATACTGAAATTAGATTTTCTCTGTTAGACTAGGGACATCACTACATTCTTTCCTCCAAAATGTTTTTATAAATAATGCACTTTTTCTGGGTTATCTGTAGAGTTGTTCTTAGATTTTAAAAAAAATTGGCTTGCTAAAATTATTTTTTCTATGCGCAAATTGATTTATAAGTTCAAAGTATTTATTTTTTTAAAAGAGCACATCATCCACACTAGAACTGGTGCAGTATCAAGGGGGATATAAAATCATATCCTAAAAAGGTCGCTGTTATAACATGTTTTTAACCTTAGTTACATCAGTATGGCATTTGCTTCACTGTCATCTTTTAATACTCCCTTCAGCCTCATGTCGAAAGACAACTTCCAGATGATTTAGATGTCAAATAATTTCCCTGAAAGCAGCAAGATAACCAGAGAAAACATGGCATATGGGGCTGGAAAGGCCCCCAAGATGTCACTCAGTCTGTGTAATTTGTTCTAAGGCAGGGCCAGCTGCTCCTCAATCACATCTTGCAGATGTCTGTCCATTATCTTTTTCTGGAAGCCTGAAATGACGGCTCAATATCAAGTTAGATATCAGAAATTTATTTCTAACTGTAAGGGTAGGGCAGCAAGGACATAGCTGCCTGGAGAACTTGCCAGATGGGAGATTTTTAACTGCAGTTGAGACAAACAGCCAAGTGGGATGGAGTCATCAGTGGCTGAGCCTGCCTTGGGGCCAGGAGGTGGACTGGATTAGCCTGTCAAAACAGGAAACAGGAATTGTCTGATTTTGCCCAGTGTTCCTCAACAATAGCCCTCAGCACTCTCAATGTCATGTACAACATAGTGTGGTTTTTTCCCAAGAGGCTGTCCATCATCCAGATCACTCACGCTGCCTTTCTCCACGTATTTTTACCAAGGAAGTTATGTTGTCTTCAAGCCATTGTTGCTTCCTGCTGTGACAACTGAAACTTGGGATAAATGTATGCTTTGTGACTTCTACTTTTGGAAACTCTCTAAACTAACTCTATATCAGTTGGTTTCGGCCCTGCTAGCAGGTCCCAAATATGATTATGACTGCAGCTGTACTATCCAAGCCAGCAGGGTTGAACCTACTCGTGATACGGAACAGAAGCCAGCAGTGTGCTCCTGCAAGGAAAGCTAAAAGCACATTGGACTGGAGCATAAGCAGTGGTTTGAGGTAAGTGATTAACCTGGCACTGTGGTGAGGCTTTATGTACATCCTGTTATTGATCTCCCCTCCTCAGCACAAGAGGTATATCAACAAACAAGAGAGAGTCCAGCACACATCCACCTGAATATCTAGGGGCATAGACTACATAGCTTACAAGCAGAAGCTGGAGGAGCTGGGTTTGTTCACCCTGAAGAAAATAGTGTCAGGGAATATTACTTGCTGCCTTTGTGCGTCTTGAAAGGAGTTGAGATGATAAAACCAGTGTCTTCTCAGAGATATACACTGGAAGAATGAGGCAATAGTCACAAGCAATAGCAAAAGAAATCCCCACTAGTCATAATGGGAAAAACAATCTCAGTTTCAGCTCTATCTGAACATGGTGCGGCAGTGGAAGCTGCTTTTTTTGAGATTTTCAAACCTTAGCTGTAAAACATTGTGAGAAACTTGGCGTTAGCCCTGCCTTCAATACCAGTTTGTCACAGATAACCTTCTGAGGTGCCTTTTAACTCTAATCTTTCTGTGATTCTGATTCAACTCCTTATTGTGCGCTCTGGTTACCCCTAGACTTTCAGGGAAGAAATGTCTTATATAATCATAAAACAGTGCAGGTGGGAAGTGACCTCAGGAGATCGTCTGGTGCAATCATTCATGGGAAAGAGAGCCTGGATGAGATTATCTATTATCCAGTCCCATTGCATCTTGAAACCTCCAGTGATGGGGCTCTACCACATCCCTGGGGAGGTTGTTCCAGAAACTGATTGTGTCACTGCAGAAAAATTCTTTCTTACATCGAGATGAAACCTCTCTCAGTGCAACTTGTGCCTGTTGCACCTTGCCTTCTCCATGCGGCTCCTTGTGGAGGGGAAGCCTCTGTCCTCTTTGTAGTCATCCTTGAAGTGCTGTAATACTTTATGTACTATGAGGCGGTCCCCACTCCCTTCTTCAGGGATGAAAGACATCACTCTTTCAAGTCTTTCCTCACAGGGCACGTACTCCAGCCCTTTGATCATCTTTACAGCCTTCCTCTGGACCATCTCCAGTTTGTCTGTGTCTTTCTTGAAATGTGGGGGACCAGGACTAAAACCCAGGTGTGGCCTGACCAGCACTGAGTACAGGGGATATGTGCCAGTGACACGCCTGTGGATGCAGCCCAGGATCCAGTTTGCCTTTGTTGCTGCAGCTGTGCTCTGCTGGCTCATGCTCAGTTTG
Source organism: Platysteira castanea (assembly GCA_013397175.1). Classification (NCBI taxonomy): domain Eukaryota; kingdom Metazoa; phylum Chordata; class Aves; order Passeriformes; genus Platysteira; species Platysteira castanea. Next base: position 150,065 of record VYXC01008466.1, on the reverse strand, counting down.
TTGTCCCCAGGTCAGCCAGGCAGCTCCCAACCACACAGACCCCAGCCTGTACCAGGTGCTTTGGCTGTGTCTATCCCAGGTCCACGGCTTTGCACTTGGAAAATGACCTAAGCAAAATAAAATCCTTTATATATTTTGTACATAAGAGCCACTTTAGCCAAAAATGTGTGGGAGGAGAAAATATGAGATGAGTATGGCTCCATATTAGAGTGTAAAATAGGATTCAGTAACTCTTATGACTCCTGGAGTGTATTGCAGGATATGATTATTAATAATAATAACAATAATAAAAACTCCTGTAACTTTCTATTAGGATCACATTTGTTCTCCATTGAATAATACTAGCATTGGTAGGCTAATTTTGAAAGGATTTGATGTAATCTGAGTATGAGCTAAGAAACTATGGTTATACCAGCAGAAATGAGAAATCAGAGTATCTTTAAAAAAACTGCATCAAGGAAATGATCTAATGTTCAAACTACTTTTCTCTTTATTTTCCGGAATTCATAGTCTTTTCCCTCTGCCATGTTTTATTAGGAAAAGGCAAATGTTTTTTTTCCTTACTGAGCAACTTAGTGAATGAGTGTGGTGCATATAATGTTTAAAAGGAAATTACGTGTGTTTATTATTAGTCAGAGGCACTCTTCACTCTTGTAATCACTGTCCTGTGAAGTCTGAGGACCTGTAATTGTCCCATAGAAAAAAAATCAGTTATGATCTACTTTTGCTTTGATGTGGAAAGTTATGCCAATGACACTGTTTTTAGTAGTTGTGCTTCTCCTGATCCAGAACATACATCTAAGTCTCAAAGATGATTTAACTTTTTGTGCTAGAGAGCTTTCTCTGCTTCTGAGAATGTAAAATTATGGATTTTTTTAGAGGTCAATCTGTATTACTATAGTGAAGTGGAAATTAGTACTGCAGCTAATAACACAGCAAAATTAAACAAATAAATGAGATTTTTATACACATACAAACACCAATAAGGACTATTACACTTAAAGTAATTAGTTAAGTGTTTTTTTTACTGGAATCAAAATAGAATTTTTTACCTCAAAAATAACAAAATAAAAATATCAAGATTGAATTTATGGTTCTAAAATAATAAAAAATTAAATAAAAAGCAGCATGTAGTCTTGCAATTTTCAAAGGGAATAGGGACTTCCATCCTTCCTCCTTATTAATTCTAAGGCACCATAGTACACAAACTGCATGTCCTTTTGGTTTTGATCTGCTGGATGCACTGTGCACTCATCTCCCTTTCTGTGAGTCATCTGTCCTTACTTGCTGGAAACCTTCAGGTAAGGAGCACATTTGGGACACGACACTTCCCACTGGCTTCCCTCTACTGATGGCATGTAAGTGAAGGGACAGTTTTGCCATACGACTGCTTTATCTCTTATATACCTTTGACACCAGGAAGTGTTTCTAAAAACTGGCACATTACTTTATCAGCCCAGCAACAACCATATCTCTCACAATCTTTTCTCATAAATATATAAAATATTTTCCATTTTAATCTGTGAAAAGTTGTTTAAATTGATAATTTTTGTGGTAGCATAAACAGCATTTTTTTACACACTTGTCTCTAGCAAAAGTTGCCCATTTTATCTGAGAAGCTTTGGCATTCCTGCAGTGAAAATCATTTATCTCCTCTGAAAATTGCTTTTGGTTTGTAGAAGAAGTTAAATGAAGCTGAAAAGGTTCTGTTGCACTGTGAATTGGCAGAAATATTTTCCATTTGCTTAGATTAGTTTGAATTTTCTGCACATTTCTGACAGCACAGTAAAAAGACTGCACATAAGTAGGCATATATACTATATTTGTAACCTTAGCTTAATATCTGAGACAGTAAACACCATATCTAATACATTTGTCATTTTATACCCTTTCAGTTTGGTACAAATGTCTTGTACAACGTTATTTAGTGTTGAAGCCTACAGGGAGAGCTGGAAACTGAAAGCCCAAGAGGCAGTAGCTAAACCAATAGAGAGTGCCAGCTCTCAGGTCCTAGATCTGAACTGACTTTTGGATTCTGCTGATGTTGCACTACCAGGAAAATTAATAATGCTACTGATGGCTTAGGATTTAACTTTTATATTTTTCAGGTCTTGTACTGCTTTAGTCTGTAAATCTAAAACTCCATAGCCTGTTAGCTACTGTTCTCCCATTCTGGATAGAGATAACAAATCCTCTCTTGGCCTGGACTCAGGGACACCTTGTCCTAGGCCTCAAAATATGTAAACTAAGCCTCTGAATGGGGGAAGCAAACTTGGGGTAATTACTTCATTACCTGAAATTGTAACTGGAGAATTAACCCTGATATGCAAAGGGACAAAACTTATAAAAGTGTGAAGAACCCGTGGCCCAGGGCGCATCTTGGGTATAACCTCTCGGAGGCTTTTGACTGCCCAAGGTGTACCTTTGAAGGCCGTCCAATAAATACCCGCTTTTATTCTCTTAATCTTGTCTAGCCTCTGTTTTCAGGTAGCCATTCGAAGGCATCATTACACTGGAGGAAATTATGTCCAACATTTCCAAAGGCCACACATTTTGGCCTACACAGAGTGCGGAAGAATTTTTGCATGTTTCTCTCAGCAGTGTTTGCAACTCTGATCTGGGTGTCAATAATGGAATAGTTCATTTCCATGCTCTCTAAAATAATAAATACAGTCATCTATAGTTGTTTGGCCTGGGGTGGGACAAAAAAATGCATTGGCAAGAAATAAATAATATTTTTTCCCCATTCTGCAGATGCTGTAGTTTATAAATTGAGATATGTATGCATATGGAAGCCCATATGGAAAATTTCTTTTTAATGAGCATGTGTGTGTGTACTTCCACACATTTTATTGTGATGGTTTCCAGCAAGTTATCTAAGAAACCTGTATCTCTAAGTCTGTGCATAGTCCATCTTATTTCAGCAGCACTGTTTAAAGCAGGCAGTAGGTTCATGGCCACATCCTTCACAGCGTTGGGCTTTTAGGGTGCAACCCAGTATTGGCTGAAGCCATTGAAGAAATGTGCCAGCAGTTTTAACTCAGTCCCAGTCGCTGCGTCTTGTGATTTTTGTCCAGGCTGCCTCATGGAAGGCTGGACAACCAGTAGCAATTTGGAGGCACAACAAGCACCTATGGTAACCTCCATCCTGATGAGCTGCTTCGAGACTGCAGAAGCATTTCACCTGTACATCCTCAAGGAAAGCTTAATTTTGTCTCAGTGGAGTCAGCAGCAGTGCAGCCATAGAAACAAAGCATCGTGGGTGAGATGCAAGCCCGTGAGCTAACCTTACCCATTATCCAGAGATGCCACTTGAGAGCAGATCCAGACTCGGATTAAATTGGAGATGAGAAAGTATGGGGGTGCAGAGCAAAACCTAAAGTGGTTAAATGTATACCCAGGTCAGCAGTCCTCTCAACAACTACCCTGTCAGGATGCCCACTTATTGAGGCAGTTTGTAAAGAAATGCCATCTTCCTCTGTTTGGATCAAAATATTCTTTGAAGGTTATTTGAAGGAAGTTGAAAGCAGCATTTTCAGGGAGTCCTGATCTTCATTAAGTTGGAATAGAATGCTGATAATTGATAGACCAGGGAAAAGACTGAAAAGTTACTTAAATATGGTATATTGTGGAAATAGCACCAGCTGTACACTGATTTCTCATTTGCAAATTGGTACAGTCTTAAAAAGCATTGTTATCTCGCATAACAGTAAAATCTAAGAAGTTTCTTAATGTAATCCACCAATATTTTTGATTAAATACTTCACTCTGACTCAGTCTGCCTTGTGTTTAATGAATAAACAACTCTTTGTCCATGCATCAGTGGAGAATGTGAACTACTTTCTTATTTGCATTTAGAAGAATGAGGTGAAATCTGATTTCAACTACATTCTCTTCTCTTATTGTGACAGGAAATATTAAAACTTTCTTAATCAAACTAGCTCTATTTTCTTCCAATTTAGTACTGAGCAGCTCAGATGACTTCATTCCAAAAGATGCACCACAGGTAATGATAACTCTCCAAATCTCCTGGCTATCACGTAAAGAAACTGTATGTACATCTTCCACACCACAGGAATGAGTCTTTAGTCTGGATGGTTGAGATTTAGCTAAGCTTCTTAAAAAACAAATATGGATATCATCCTCTGGGATGCTCCATTCCCCATGCATACAAAGGAAGACTAAGATTCTCATGAATACTTCTGAGTTACTGGTGCTTGAATTGTCCAGAAATGCTACAGGAGGCTGCTTGTTTGCCAGCTCTACTGAAATGTTTTTCCTACTAAAAAATACAGCAGTGACACTTCTGTTGTTGAAATAGGCAACAAACATAATGAAATTGATCAATGTGTAGAAAGTATACAATTTTCTCCCTGGAGCCCCCCTTTTTTTTTTTTTTTTTTGCCAAATCTATATATTTATTTTATTATTTTACGTCGAGATTCAGATTTTAAACTCAATTCTGATGCAAACAGAAATTGTGTCAAATCCACTACTTGCTGCATGGACTTTTTCCAAAGTAATTTCTTTTGTTATTAAAGGCAAAATCACTGTTCAGTAGCTAGATGTGGAAGTTCTAGCCAAGTTGCAAGGATTCTTCGGATTTCATGTTGCACACACTTGTTTTGGGTGAAACCAGGAAGAAAATTAACGCCTGAAAAATTATTATATTCCCTGGATAGCTTAAAAAAATATGTACTAAAAGCTACGAAAAAGGGTAACAATAGTCTTTATATTTACCTAAATACAACTGAATATAAGAATGAAAATTGTACATTGTCTCTACAAGGAAGAAGACAGTCATACTTAATTTATTCCTTAATTTTTATCCTAAGAGGTAATACATGACATCTTTGTGGGTATTCGGAAATCAAGTTGGGTTTGAAATATGCAATCTCAACCATAAATTAGAATAGTTTTCTCCTAAAATCCTATCACTCTACCCATCATTAATTTCAGTGCCTTAAGCTTGTAATTGAATTGCTTTATTGCACCATTTCATCACATTGTATTCACTCAAAAAAATCTTAAGGTCTCTCTATTTTATCTTAGTTTACCTAAAGCAATTTGAACTGCTCCTTTGCTCTGTTCACCTCTGTGTTTGCAACTGATTTCCTAAGGTTAGCAGACTGCAGGTTTTTTAACAGAGATGGAGTGGGATGGGCATGTTGCAGACAAGATTTCCCAGCCTGGGTGCTCTCCTCTCCTCTAGGGCAGCCTTCAATGAGGATAAAGTTAAAAACAGAGTTCTTGCAACAGCCCTGAAGAATCTTAAACACTTCTTGCTACCATATTAAAGAAACGTATATCCATATTGGGTGTCTTCTGCTGCTGGCTGCTTTCTCTAACTGCACTCGCCTGTGAGGCAGGATATAGCATAGGCATCTTTGCTTTCAAACTTCTTTTCTGTGATCATCTACAAATAACAGACCCACTTCTGGTTTCAGTCTTCTTTGTAAAGGGTAACGCACTTAGTATGTAAAAGCCCCTATAAGTTATTAGCATCAAGCTTTAAAACTCAGGCGTTTTACTCAGGAAATTGCACCTCCACAGAGTAGTCTGTGTGCCATCTTCAAAGCTCATTTCCTCTCCTCAAAGATAAAGTCTAAGCTTTCCATCCATTTCTCATATTTATTTTCTGTTATGAGGAACTGGGGACAAAAGTTCAGACTCTATTTCACAGTCCTCTTCCATTCTCTGCTGCTGTGGGGTTTCTGCAACATTCCCAGAAGACAGATTTGGCCCGTAGAAGAATCAAGGAGACGATATTTTCATAGATGTTCTCAGATTTTATTCCCTCTGGCCGCACATGGCCAGGGTTCAGGACAGACTCACTGCCCAAGTTTCAGGAATCATGGGATAACCAGCCCAAGTACCAGATTTTTCAGGGCAGGGGCACATTTGAAATGGCCAGTGAGGACCAGAACCGGGGTACCTGTGACCAGGGAGCAGGGGGAAACCCTGTGCTCAGACCATGCTTCACTCCAGGGCCCCTCCTCCCAGGGGGAAAACCTCCACAGTTCTCCTTGTTTGAAACACAAGCTTTCTGCTTGGGTACTTGGGTGACTATTTTGGACAGACTGCTCTAATATTTTTATCTTCATAGGATTTTGAATTTAATGATCATAATGTTACAGTCACACCGTCTGTAGGGATTTTCCTTCAAATACAAAACCACAAAGAACTATGCTTAAAAATAGGGCAGGCATTGCTATCTGCACCTGCATTGAAGTCTGCATTGAATGGAAAAACTTGTTTTAAAGTATGGAATTTCTCTACTCAATCAAGTAAGCATTGTCCTTGTTTTCAGTCTTTGGCACCCATTATTTTTTCCTCTTTCTTTCTGTTTGGCTGAAAGAGTTTCCTACCACCCTGAGGGAAAAAAAAATAAAAAAGACGATAATCATTATGCAGCTACAAGAAAAGATTTCCTCATGCACTAATGTAGCTGAGGCATTTCGATTTCAATCACAGAATAAAAAAAACCCAGTAAACCTGGAACTGAAAATATATCTCCCTGCAACGATCACTAAAACTGGTGATCCCTCTTGCTGCTCTTGCTTCCTTACTTGTTTCTCCTAGGGCCCACAACACTTTTCACCAAGGAGCAATAGATATTTCTACATCTCTTGGCTATGAGTTAGGAAAACTGAGTTTCCTGGTGCTGATTATTTGTGTGAAGACAGTGAGGGTTCAGAGGAATAGGTCCTGTATTGTGAGAAGGACAACCCTGCAGTGAGAGCCCAGGCTTATGTTTATAGCATTACTGTTCTGCATCCCACTCAGCCACTTGATGCAAGCTACTTTGGCATATTGCTGTCTGTGAATGTCATGGAAAATACTGTCTGCCTTGCAGGATACCAGCTAATATGTTTATGATATTTTAACACTCTTTCTGTTATATCTGTCTGGAGTTTTTTTGGTTTGTTTTATTTTTAACTAAATGGGACTAGAAAGAAAATGCGTCATTCTTCTCTCCAGTAATAATATATTCTGCTTTATACAAGTAAAAGATATCAAAGACTATCCATATATGGGTATTTGTTTAGGGTTCTACAACTAACTGTCTTAACATCTAATAGTGATTTTTCCTGAGAAGGTATGTAAAATGGGGAGGACATAAGGACTTTTATCTCCCCCTGTCCCACACACTGTATGTGACTTCTGGTTGTAATCATAATATCCACACAGAAAGATAGGGGACAGCTTGTCTCACATCTTCAGAAACACACCATCTGAAGGGAACTGAAGATCCATCCTCAAAGGGTGCGTATTTCAGCTGAGATAAGGAAGGTTGCTTTTGAGTGAGTCTCTCCATTGTCTTCGCTCACTGCACTTTAGGTTATGTTGTGCAGCAGTTTTAGAAGTCTAGGATCCCCCAATGTGAAAAAAGGCATAGCCTAAGAGCATGCATAATGCATGTCAGTGACCAGGGGATTCAGTCCAGGGGGTCAAGCTGGAGTGGATGTACAGCAAAACCCCCGAGGTGTGTATAATATGGATGACAATGCTACAGCAACAGAAGTTTTGCCCTTGAGACCAGCTCTTATCAGGAGATGCTGCTGTTGTGTTTCTATGGGATTGAGGTAGACCTGGACACTGTTGTACAAGTGATAGGAAACATTAGAAAGAACAGGATACACTGGGAAGTTGCTGAACATGTATTTCTGCATCACTAAACCCAACCAAAAGTGTAGAAAAAGTCTGAATCCCAGCATACTATGTGTGGAACAGAGTTCCTCCTTTACTGATTCAGTTTTGACAGAATGCAACAATGCTTTATCTTGCTCTTCATAATGTCTCTTCACTTTCTGCTGGCTGATAATCACTTTTTCCTTGGTTCTTTTAAGAGGCTTCCAGCAAAATGACTTAGCTCTGTTGTGATAATCATGCTGTCATTTGGCAAAGCCTTCATTTCATGGGCTCATTTTTTGGTGCTCACCATGGCCAAATCATGGAAGAGTTTGCTGTTACCCTTTCATGACAGTCCAGTGTTGCTTTACCTGAGGGGCAGTACCCAGGATGGCTGGAAAAGATCTGCAAAGTCAAACTTGTGATTTGTATTGAACACATTAATGTCTAAGGGCATGCCAGAAAGTGTGCATGCCAGACTGTTTTGCAGAGGTCTGCAGGATAATTTTCTTTCTTTTCTTCCTAATAGCTAATATTATCTTTTTATGCTAGAGGAGGGACATTATCCTAAAGGTGAGTTAAGCTAATTATCTTCTAATTGCTTGTTTTATACTTAAAAGCCTGAAGGTATGACCATGCAGTAGTTATTATATATTGTTTTGTAACATTATCAGTGAAACTGCTGGGTTTTTTGCAGCACTGAGAGTCTTGTAAATTTGTTTCCTGATGAAGCCCTTTGGGAGTCTCAAATATTTCTAGCATGTTCTGAATAAGATGGAAGAAGGAAGACGGAGATAAGGAATAAACAAAGACTCTCATTTTAGTGTGGCAAGTTATGAGTCATCATTAATTACTGAAAGCAAGGCAGGCGTCAAGAGATCTATCTGTGAAACATGGCTTAGGGTTGGTAATTGTGGGACACAGGCATAGATTTTAAATTGTTCACTTACAGAGAAGGGCAGAATTTATAAATTTTAGTTAGAAAGCATGAAATTAATCTTTTTTTATTATATAGAATTTATTCAGCCTTTGTCTCCCAGTCTCAACAAGTAGGGAGCTATTGAATATAAATCATTTCTTAAGACAAATAAATACACATGTACACAAAAATCAAAAGTAGTGTCTTTGGACCAGGATATTTTTCCTACTGTCTTTTTGACCTATCAATAATGGCTTGTTGGATCTGTAATCATCATTCCCAGGGAATTCTGTATGTGGACACAAAAAGGGCATATGTTTAAGTGTAATTGAATTTTTTGTGATTCTGACCAGTAACTCAAAATATTAAAAGAAAGAGTGAGCAGTTACTATACAATTTAAGTCCTTGTTGTGAGTTATTTAGGGTTTTTTGGGTTTGGGGCTTTTTTTTTTTTTAATAATTAAATGTTATTTCTCATTGTTTTCTGAAGCTGTGTGTCTCTGCAGGACGAACACCAAGTAGAATTATTAATGTGGGGTTTTTTCCTCTCCTGAAGCTTAACAGAGAACTGTAGTATTTTCTTCAAGAGCTACATTCTTCACCAGGAATTTGCTAAGAGATTTCTGTTCAGTAACAAGAGGTGAAAGAAACTGAAAGGGTTTTTGAAGAGACCTGAGATTAATCTGAAAGACAGTCATCCAGTCTCTTTAGTCTTAACTGGGAGTGTTCCAAAACACTGTGCTTAAAACTGATGTACAACATCACAAAGAAACAAAAATTGGTAAACTAAATAGTTTCCGAATGAAACCATGAGTCTCTTATGGCAGATTTGAGCTTAACTGGTTAATTTTCTTCAGCCAAAATTCTGATCATTCAGATGGGATATGCACACTCTTTAATAAAAACCAAAACCACTAACAAAAAACGGGCTACTGATTGCTAAATAGAATTGCTATCTATTTCCTTCAGTGAAGGAATAAAGAAAAAAGCTAAAAAAAGAAAAAAAGTGTTTTATAGGTAAAGACTCTCAAAGTGCTTATGGGAAAGAGGCATAAATTCCAACTGTGCAGTCTATTTCAATTTAGCATTTTCAAACACAGGAGTTTAAACACAAAGTTTGGTGTGTTGTAAGAATTACATCTTAGTAGGAGCATAGGAGAAAAAACTTCTGTGTGTGATATCATAGAATCATAGGATGGCTTGAGGTGGAAGGGATCTTAAAGATCATGTAGTTCCAACTCCCTGCTGTGGGCCGGGACACCTTCCACCAGACCAGGTTGCTCAGATCTCCATCCAGCCTGGCCTTGAACACTTCCTCGGATGGGGCATCCACAATGTCCCTGGGCAGTGTTCCAGAGACTCACCACTCTCACAGCAGAGAACTTCCTCCTAATATCTAATCCAGACCTACTCTCTTTTGGTTTGAATCTATCCCTTACTGTCCTGTCACTACATGCTCTTGTAAAAGGTTCTCTTCAGGGCTACAATTAGGTAACCCCAAAACCTTCTTTCTTCCAGGTGAACAAATCCTTTTCTCTCAGTCTTTCCTTGTAAGAGAGGTGTTCCACGCCTTTAACCATCAGTTAAATCAAGCAAATAAAGAAGTAATGAAACAAATAATGTAAATGTATGCTTTGCATTCTTTCAAAATTTATAAAACTAACAAAAAAATTACCTGATAATATGCAACGTTATTCAAGTTAATTCTGTTTTCTCACTATGCAGTTCGTTTATATATATGCATAAACATACTCTTTCCTACTAGGAACAAATTCTAAATATGACAATAGCTAAACTGTGTTAGGTTTCCAAAGGATAGAATTATGTTGTCTACCTGCAGACAGGTGCTATAATCATGAAGTCTTTCTCCTGATGTAAATTTTCCTTCAACATTTGGCTTGATTTAAGGTCTTAGCTCCTCTTTAATATGTTAAAGGTGAATAATGAAATACTGTTTGGAGGGTCTCCCCAGCACTGTTGCCCAGGCTGAATTTCTCCTCTCTCTAACAGATGGGAACAATTTATCCATGAGATATCCTGAGAAAATCTTTATATTTTAATGAAAGTCACTCAATATGAGATTAGTCTAAGCTATCAAAAGAAAAAATGTAATTTTTTACCTCTTGTTGTGGTGGCTAAGTCCACCTTACACCCCCCATGTTGCTACGAAGTGTTCCCTCCCCACAACACTGTGCCAGAAGGTTCTCCCTTTGTCAAGATCCAACTGGTCCTCTCTCCCCTCCCCTCCCCTCTTCCATTGGCCCCTGTTATATCACTCAACCTTCCCTCCACCCCCTAGCCCTCAGACTGTTGGTTCTGATGCTCTGCCCACCCCAGCACCCCTCAGGATAAAACCATGCGCGGGCTTTTGTTCTTTGTTCTTTGCCTCTGTTCCCCTTCGAGTGCGTTTGTTCCAGGTCCGTGGTGCAGACCCAATAAACGCCTCCGAATTGCACACAAAGAATCCCCCCTGCCTCTCCATCTCCGGAACACGCACAGACCGCGTGTGTGTGAGTGGCTGCTCGGGCCCACCTGCGAGGGTGAGGCTGTGTGCACACATGGGTGCTGGTGGGGCACCACCAGAGTGTCTCCATGAGGGACACTGCGGGAAAAACGTGGCATCAGTCCATCGACACCACCACCGCGATAACCTCTCACCTTAGGACTCTTCTTATCTAACTTTGCACTTCAAATATGAGACATCTTGACTTATTCCTGTGTGTGTCTAAACCCAACTGAGAGCAAAAGACACTTCCTAAAGTAATTTCTTGAAACTTTGACCTAATTTCTGTGCTAAAGTTTCATGTTTTTAAGTTAGTTGTACTATACTCCAACACACCTTTTTCAGGCATGCGGAGTGAGGAGAAAAGAATCTCACACCACCTTCTGAAAGAGAATCTGGTAAAGATGATAAAAATATTTTTATGACATTAATATAATTAAGGCAAAAATATGTAATGCTACGTGTTTCACAATTTCATGCTCATATTATTTCATGTGAAAATGTGAGTTTGTCAGCTATTCTACTTTGATGAATATTAATCAAGTGTCATTTTGAAAGTGCTGCCTGAAAAGCAAAGAGCTGTGTTTAGCAGGCATGTTCAAAAGAGCAAATGGCTTTTAGAAAGATAAGTCTTATGCATCTCCAGAGAAAGTGACACAATCTGGGGGAAAAAGTTATCTTTTTAAGTGGTATCTTCAGTTTAATTTTCTTCTAATTTTTCTCTTTGGTGACAATATGACCCCGTGATTAACATCTGTACAAAATTGCTTCATATATTGTTGAGGTTCGTCTATAATTTCTAATACATATTTATTGGTTTTCATGAACAGACATGCCAGAACAAATCCAAATTTCCTATCTAGTGCAATATCTGTACCATGTTTGTAAACGGACAAATACTGATACACTAAACCTTGCAGTTCTTAACTCCATAAAGGTTAAAGGTGCTGTATCTGCTTAGTAAAAATGAGGTCAGTTTTTAAAAAAGGTAAAGTTTGTAAGTAGATATGATTGGAAATCTTGGATGAGCCTTTAGGTACGTGAAATCGTCACCAGTTTGAAACATATATTGTCTGGAAATTTATTAAAATTTTCAGCTATATCGATCTGTCTAACAGAGTATTAGCTCTACCTATAAATATTCTCCTGTGCTCTTAAGAATGGATATTTCTTGTTTTGAATTAATTTTACAGGGTTCATAGTTGATTCCTTTTAAACACTTTCATAAAACTTACTACAATGTGTTTTGTTAGCACAGCAGAGTATTCTTCTCCCTAGTGGGAAATGCATTGCTTTCATTGCTAGAAATCAGAACTGGAGATAACAGAACTTATTTAGAAGACCTTTCATGTTCAAAATCTTAACATGATAAAAGCAAGTTGAAAGGTAGACATCTGAGAGTAAGGCTGGGTTTTAAATATTTCTCTATAACACCCCTTATATTTTCAAGACATCTAAGTAGCATGTCCATTAGAAAATTATATATTACAGGTGTGGTCTACACAATGAGCCGGGGTTCCGTGTTTTATTGATCCATTACAGCTAAATCTGCATATAAAGAAAAGTACTATTTACAGTTACCTTAAGATCAGGACAGTACCAGCTTAGTTCAAATACGTACATTTTAATACACATATTTGCATTAGGCAATAAAGTATAAGTTGTACATGCTAAAGCAAGCTCATTGTTTAGGCTTGACCTAAGCAAACTGCATCTTAATGGTAAAATCAGTCATCTTTCTTGTCAAGGACAGTCACCCCTGTATGATAATTACCTATGCAATATTAGCAGTTCTATATCACTAAAGTTTATTTTGTAATTTAAGAACTAATTTTCCCTCATTAACTTAGTAAAAAACTTCTTAAATACTGATATTTAGATAACTGTGTACTACTCATCTTTAGGCTGAACTCTTATCAATATCAACCTATTAAAATTGGAGTTTTCTGAATCTTCTACATCAGCACAAAACTTGAAGCAAGGGAATTTAAATCAGATTTGCTACACTGAAACTTCTCCTCACTTATGCCGGTAATCCTGATGTAGCCTTTGTGCACTTGTTTCTTTCTTTTCAGGGGAGAAAAAATTCTTTAATAAAGATTATGATATATTTATTAATTGAAAAGCTCTGGAAGTTGAATGGGCTAATTTTAAAAAATGAAAGATGTAAGACATAATAGATAATACAGAGGAATGTGCAGTAAAATGACAGAACTCTGCTCTTTTGCTTACATTAAATGAAGTTAAGATAAACATTCGAGGCTATGCGACAGTTTGCATTGTGTTTCTAGGTTTTTGTTGTTTGTTTGTTTGGGTTTTTTAAAGTGCAGATTTCTCCGGCATTACCTATCCCAGTGGAAATAGCAACTAATTAAAATTGCTATCATCAGTAAAATCACATGTTCCCTCCTTGGAATGTGAAGCAGGACAAAAGCTACAAAGGCTACAAATATGTACTGAAAGCTTTAGCAAAAATGTGATAATTAGCACCCAAGAAAGTTGGAGTTTGTTAACTGCTTTTAATTCACCCAGAAATATACAGGGGTTTGCAAGATTAAACCAAGGACAAGGCTTTTAATCAGAGATTTACTCAGGTGGTTCGTCAAGCTTTTGAATTCGTTAAAGAACAAAATTTTTTCACAAGAGAAAACAGTATTTCTAGGAAATGAGGGAGTTGATTCACCAGAAAAAGGCATTTAGGCCTCCTATGCCTCCAAAATCTTCACGAGGGTGAGGATCCCATGGACTGTCAAGCTGAGTTTTTCAAGTTCAATCTAGAACTAGAGATGTAGGGACCCTTCAGTCCCTTTACTAAGAGCAGGAAATCTCCATGAGGGGCCCTCCTGCTGTTCTCCATGGCACACTATGCCAAATTTGCAAGGGCCCTTTGCCAGCAAGGGGGAAGTCAACCTTGCCAGCAAGCCACATCTAATGATAAGCACACTTAGATATTTAGAAAAATGCTTGATAATTCACTTCCTTCATTATGGAGAATTGCAGCCTGATATCCATATAAACAGGAATGATGCACTCACACTTCAGTGGTATCTACCATACGGTAAAAATATCTGCCAGCCTATTACAGCCACCCTCTTGAATGCCCTTGGGTCACAGGGGTTGAGGAAACCAGTGGAGCATCAAAATGAATAGGTGTGGTGACAGAGAGTATTACTGAAGGCATAATATCACTGTTATCTAAAATATTCATTCTCAATCTGAACCACTTTTTTCCGCTGTGGTTGTCACAGAGCAGTCTGAGAGAAGACAATTTACATGAACTATAAAATTCCTACCCCACACTGGGAAGGCACTATGTTTATTTCCAAAAAGCATGTGAGAGAAATATACAAATTAAAACACGAGTTAAATATTTGCCAGAAACTATTAACCCATTTCTAACAGAGTAGAGGGAATATCTGGCACCGTGTAGGAGCAATGCTCAAAATTTTGTTTCATGGGCTAAGATGAAGAGCACCTTACACAATCTTGAAACTGATGAATGAAACATTTTATAAATATTCTTTTCAAAGTTTTTTCATATCTTAGGCTCCTTGCAACTTGATTTGAGTTAGCTGCAAAAACCAAATGAAAAGTATATATAGAAGTCTATGTAGAAATCCTAAACTTTTTATAGAATGGAATCATAGAACCATGGAATCTTCGAGGTTGGAAGAGACCTTTAAGATCAAAATCTGTTCCAGAACCTTGTCAGGCACTGAGGTCAGGCTGACAGGTCTATAGTTCCCCGGATCTCCATCCTGCCCTTCTTGTGGATGGGTGCCACAGTGGCCAACTTTCAGTTATCTGGGACCTCCCCATTCAGCCAGGACTGATGATAAATGATGGAAAGCAGCTTAGTGAGTTCTTCCACCACCCTAGGATGAATTCCACCTGATCCCATAGACTTGTGAGCACCTAAGTGGCACAGCAGGTCACTACCTACCTCCTCCTGGATTTCAGGGGATCCATTCTGCTCCCCATCCCTGTCTACCAGCTCAGGAGGTCAGTTGCCCTGAGATAACCAGTCTTACTGTAGAAGACTGAGGCAAAGAAGGCGTTAAGTACCTCAGCCTTTTCCTCATCTTTGATGACTATATTCCTCCCCCACCCCATAAAGAATGGAGGTTTTCCTTGCCCCTCCTTTTTGCTGTTAATGTCCTCATAAAAACACTTCTGTAGATGAGAAACTGAGAAATTTTGTTTAAGAATTTTTTTGAATTTAAAGTATTATATCGTGCTGGGAAAGATGTAGCTTTTTCCGAGTCAACAGTAACTGTAGAATTACCAAGACTGCTGAATTCAGAAGTTATGTGGAAACCTCAATTCAAAACCCATTGGAACCAATGGAAAAATCTTCTGCTACTTCAGAAAAATAGAAAAAAAAATTCGTTTCATTATTCAGAATATTACAATTAAATATTCATTTAACTTATTTACATCTTACCAGTGACATTTGAAGATATTTTATTAAATTATTTACATTTAATACTTAAGGAAAATTTGCCACTCTTGGAGTAATAAATTAGGTGCTAAACAGTCATACACCTAAAATCTAGCAGCAATTTAGTGGAAAGCTAATATTATAATCAACCTACAGCAAACACGGCAAACTCGAGATATTTCTACCAAATTATTGCTGCTGTAACAAAGTCAACAGGACAACCCCCCCAAGGCTGACCGAAAATAAAAATGTGCTTCAGCTTTCAGAGTCACTACGGAAATATTACTCACTATGAAAATTCTGTAGAAAGATTTACAAACAGCTTTTTTTTTGTCCTCTAAGCAAGTTACATATCTGCAAATGTAAACTGAATGATAAAAAACCCATCTACTTATCCATTAACTTAGCTGATTTGAATATTGATAAATGAATAGCAGAAACATTTGAATTATTATTTAATCTGATACTAAGGTACAATAATGGAATAAGTTCCATTTTGTATCTCTGCTGAAAAGTCAGTGGAAGGAGGTGCAACAGAAAGTCAGAGACATTAAATGTGTTTGTAAGCTTCTTATTTTCATACAGAAGGAAAACAACGAATAAGTGATTAGATAACTCTTATTCCAAAGAAATTAGCTTAATACTGTCAACTGTTTGTGAATGCCTTCTTGATTGTCCTGTCTGGGATGCATCAATCTTCCCTGATGTAATAAACACGTGGCTTTAAAAGAATGTATTAGCACTCATCACTGATGTTTATTGGATAGGTTCCCTCCTCCATGTTGTCTCCTTTCCTACACATTTAATGCCTTACACTTGGATCTAAGGTAGGTTTTGATCTTCCCAGGACTTTTAACAAAAATTCTAGCTCTAATGGAGCAAGAAACCTTTTTTAAAGCTACACAATGCTGACAGCAAAATGTTGTTCAGTGGGGTTTTTTTTAGGTCAAGGCAGAGTTCTATGCAAAGGGGTTATTTTTCTATTGTACATAAAAGAAGACTTCCTTCAGGGTGATTTTCTTAAGTCGTAAATATTTTAAGAATTTAAAGAGAGTTTTCATTTCTTCCACCCCCAGGTAAAACATAAAACAAACACATGGCCCTACCTGCCACATTGCTGCTTGCCTCTTGGCACTCAGTGTTAGGGAACAGAGTGTAAAAGAGCACCTCATAAAGCACACACCTCTTTGCATAATGTTGATTATGAGATCATAAACTTCCATGGTATTTTAAATATAAAATATAACACCATTCATTTTCCATTACAGAAAAGTTTCTTTCTCTTTAGTTTATAGCGAGCTGTGCTGTATGTCACAAAAATGACATAGCATATCATTTATGTCTCTCATTTTCTTCCCCACAGCCTTCTCCAGCAGGTCTCACCATGCAAAGGGAATTCAAGTAATGCTCAGGCATGCAACACACATCCATGTCTTCAGATATGCCTTTAGATTGTAGGCAGCTATACCTCTTTCATTTCCAGTTGCCGCTCTATTGTAAGTAGAAGTAGATGTTGACAAGGTTGAAACTCATTTTTCATGCAGTTTACTTTTCTACATAAATGGGACTAATGCCGTTGATGATGCAGACAAATTATTTTCCACTGATTATAGAGCAGACATTTTACAGTCTGTGTGAATCATTGTGCCCTGTGTTTTCTCTCATCTTCTTTGCTGCATGTTTGAATAAAGCATGAAGCTGATGAAGAGTGCACATTAAAGCAGACTGCAAGGGTTGCTGCTGGGCAGCCTTCTGTCTGCATCACAAGCCAGACACTGTGAAAAGAAATGGTGCTTGAGTCAACCATAAGCACAGGGAAGAAAAAAAATATGGAAGAATCCCTACTGCATGTCTAGAGCATGTCTAGAGCAAAACTGAGCACACAGAATCACAGAAATGCAGAATGGTCAAGGTTGGAAGAGACTGCTGGAGGTCATTCAGTCCAAATGACCTGTTCAAGCAGGATCCCCTAGAGCATATTACTCAGGGTTGTGTCCAGACCTTTCCTGAGTATCTTTGGAGAAGGAAACTCCACAGCCTCTCCAGCAAACCTGTTCCAGTGCTCAGTCATCTTCAAAGTAAAGATGCTCTTTCTGATGTTCAGGTGGAACTTCCTAGGTTCCAGTTCATGCCCATTGCCTCTTGTCCTGTTGCACAGCACCAAGAAGAGCCTGGCTCCATCCTGGTGGCACCCACTCTGCAGTCACTTACATACACAGGCAGGGTTGATTCTGGTTTGTGTTTGAATGAGGAACTTCATGACTTTGTGAGACCTTCTTTAAACTTATTTTCCTTGATACAGTGGCAGACAGAGTTCTGTATTGTGTTGAATTGTCCCATGACGTGAGGTTGGCTCTAGAACAAGTAGGTCCCACATAATCCTTCCTTGGCATGTGTTCCACACCCACTTATCTGTCCTGGGCTATTTCTGCATATATGTGATAGTGTGAACGAAATAACTTATCCTGAGCTATCTCTTCACGTAGGCAATACCTCTCCTGGCAGTTTCCTGCCCACCTAGGGGCATTAAACCTGGCACCTGGAAATATGCTGTGCCCCCTAAGCACAGGGCCCAGTGAGGCAAGGCATGCTCTGGAAGAAAAGCACCTTGCTGATGGCTGGTACCAGAGAAGAAGCCCTTCAGTTCTGAGCCTAGGAGACACAAAGGAACCTGAATCTCCACTCCACACAAGGAATATACTTATCTCTAACGATGGACAAATGCAAAGGGTCAGAAAGACTTCTACATTGGGAATAGCTCTTTTCTCTGCTTTCCTTCTAGGGCTGCATGTGAAGGAGCACACAAGCATCTCAGCATGCAGTGTTGATTATTTGTGCAGAATGCAGTGATTGATAACAAGATTTCTCCAGATTTATTTTTTTTAACCCTAAAAATACCCAAAAGTTTGAAAGAATTTCAGAATACATTATAAACTGAGAGCAGCTATGTTCTGCAATACATAACTTAGCGAATTCCCCAAGAATGCTGAGGTAAAATACCTCTAGCATCCCCTTTGCTGGTATTATTTGTAAGTTTTCTCAAGATCTCAAAACCTTATGGGTGTAAAGTCCATATAATATTAGCATATTACAGCTCTGAAGGAAAAGAGGGGATGGTACCCTGTCGCAGTGGGGTTCCTCTGTGACCTTCCCAAAGACAGCTTGGTCCGTGGAAAGAATCAGGGAAAGGTCTTTTCATAGTTGTTTCAGAGATGTTTATTTCCAGCCCGCATGGCACCGAGCCTGGGCACAAAAGACTGAAGACTCATGGGAAAACCAACCTAAGTACAGGGTTCTCAGGGCAGGGGGACATTCAAAATGGCCAAAGGGATAACAGGACTTAGGCGACCAGGGAGCAGCGGGAACCCCGGTGTCCAGGGCGTGCTTCCACACCAGGGTCTCCTCACCCAGGGAAAGAGAGGGCCTCACAGGGGTGGAACCCTCATAGTAGGCTATAATGAATTTGGCTAGAAAATGAAAAGAAGTTGAATTTTTCAACATCTACAATGTCTATAAAAGACTTCGAAGTACAACTTCATTCCTAGCCCCTGGATGCGATCTCAGTTCTGCACTTTGATTTTACACAGCTGTTCAGAAACAAAACATTAGAATCAGTGTTGCTGTGTTTTAGAGCATGAATGGAAGAAAAAAGGAATTATGGAAGAAAGAATTAACATGAAAAATGGTGTGGACTTTTGTGGATGGCATTTAAGCTCAAGACATATATTTAATGTGGTTTTGCATCTCTACAAATCCTGAGGGACAGAAACTGGTCTAAAAGCATATTTTCTTTGTTAGATGTCTCTATGTAAAATTGTCTGCAGAATGCTGCTGTGTTATTGTTAGACAGAACAATATGTCATGAGGCTTGGGAAATAGTCTGATTTCAAACATTTCATCATGCTTATTTTCTCTGTTATGCAAATCTTTAGAAAATGAAAAGAAATCCTGCATAGCAGTTTGTGATAAGTCAGCAATATATTTTTTCCATTGTTCTTCAATTTTTCTTGCCAAAACCTCTTGACTTTGTTACATTCATATATTCTTGAAAACATTAAGGTATGAGAAGCAGCTATCTCTCATGAAGAAGCATCAGTTTATCTTGTTATCCTATTACAGTGTTTTCATGTCTGTTAGGAACTAATTTTTAGCATTACTCCTACATATTTGGTGACTGATACACTGATGAAAACACCTGAATACACTTTGCATTTCCCATGACTGAATGAAAAATAGGTAGCGTGTGTTTTTAAGATGTAGGAAGAGATATTACAAAGTCTTTGCTTTTTACCTCTATATGCAATCCTAACTCTTCTGAAATCAATGTGCAACCTACCATTGTTTTTAATGAAGATAGAATTTTATCCTTTACTTTATAGAATATGGCAAATTTCTTCCTTTAATACCAGCTATATTTTTATAACTTTCTTGGGCCCCAAAAGTCTGCTATGCATTACTATTTTAGTCGAATAAAACATCTTGTGCTAAAAGATGGAGGAATGACTTTAGAAGTTTCTTTTTACAGCTTTAAATACTTCAGGATTAGTAGAGGAGAAGTAACATATCTGCTGAAGAAGCCTGGCTGAACTACAGAAAACTGATTCATGTGACATTGGTTTTGTGCCTCTCCTGTCCCTGACATGTATACACAGCACAGGAGTTGTGTGAAAATTCATCCCTACCAAATGAGGGGGAAATGCACACTTCCTCTTACAGGTAAAAAGTTAAAACCTTCCATATGTTTTTTTTTGTCTCAAAACCTGACAGAGGTATTGCCTAAAAACCAAGGCCAAATGCATTTGAATTTCGTTATTATATAACTTAAAATTCAGTTATACTGAAAAATGTTTAGTTAATTAAGCAACGGCATGTCAAAACCACATTTGTTACTTTTAACTCCAATAACAAAACAGCTCCTCTCTTAACTGAAAAATGTAATTCTACACTTCATTTCTTTTTTTCTTACTGTGCTATGCCCAAACTAAAATAAATGCATAAATAAAAAAATTGCATTGTTATTACTGTTGTCATGTTCCTCATGCTTAGTAATTTTTCTTTCTGTTACCAAATTATGGCACAGCTCACTCTAAAACAACAGAAAAAAAAAAAAAAGAGGAAGAAGATGAGTAAGTCTGACTTGGCTGAATTCAAACACCTGCAATTGGTTTTCAATTCATCCTTCACTTTGATTAGCATCTCTATATGTATTTTCCTATTTTAAAAGCTCTTCCCTTTTTGCTGCATTCATGCTACCAGCCTTGCTGTGGGCATGAACCAAGCAGGGAAGCCACAACAGGGCCTGAAAGCAGTGCTTCTCAGAGTTTACAGAACGTGGGCTTCTCCAGTGAATGGTGAGAGAGAATCATTCCTGGCCCACCACAGAGCAGTGTGGAGGCAGCTGTGAGTCTCACGGATGCTTTGACCCAGATTACAGGATAGAAGATGCTATTTTTTATCCGGTAAGGCTGTTCAAAGGAAAGACATTTCTCTTGCTGAATAAACAGTAATTGCAGAGGTGTATAGTGATATTCATTAGTCAGTGGAAAAGAAGAATGTAGAATTAGTCTGTGCCTGATGGATTGAGCCAAAACCCAGCTAACCCAGTTGAAAAACTGATGTAGTTGTGTAGGAGAGATGATACTTATTCTTGGAATATCCAAAAACAATCAGAAAAAGAAAAAAAAAATCTCATTTTAAAAGAAAAGCTCCAAATTGGACATTTTTCTTTGTGAAAGGTTTATGAATGTAGTTTTTTTAGAGCCTTTTTTCACAGGGAACAGTGAATCCAAATTTTATAGATTTTATTAAAAGAAATTCCATGTGTCAGCTACTCCACTCTGTAAGTCTTAAAAAATATAGCACATACTGTTATTAATGCTCATGTAACTGTTTCTCTTTCTTTCTGTAGCACGTGTCTCTGAATACCTATATTAGTGCAAGGAACAAACCTAAAACACATTTTATTTTTTCCCATACCCTCAGGTAGGGCTGTTCCTCCGGGAAGCAATGCAAGGTCTGGGGATGGTAAAGAAAGGCATAAGGGAGACTGTGAAGAGGATGAGCTATTTAGTTGAATAAATAATTACACAAAGTAGGACACAAGATAAATGGCATGAATCTGTTTAAGTAAAGCAGAACTAGTTTATATCCCTAGCTGAATTAATGATGATGTCCAGTCAATACCAAGGGAACTAGACTGAGGCTACTGCTGTGGATGAAATAAAGGTCTGATTAAAAATCTGTTTTAAGGAACAGAACAAGGGAAATAATCCTGTTCACTTTGGCAGGTCCCAACTAAATAGTCTCCATGTCCATACTATATATAGAATTCCCATATGTCTTCAGGTAGGCACACAAAAAGGAGTGGGATTTTTTCAGATTGTGAAACATGGAAAAACCTTTCCCATATTTACAGAATAGCCCTTTTAAGCATGCACATTGTACAGTTATGCAATGTTTCACCATAACTATATGTTCCAAACATACCTTAATATAGATTCAAACACTTGAGAAGAGCTCAACGGAAAATGCTTGCATAATGCAACACTGGACACTATTTCAGAACTTAACGAATCCCAAAGAATTGTGCTGGACATTGTTTCAGTGGAAGGCAGCCAAGAAAGGGTCAGCTAGATCCCCTTAAAAATGTGTTTATAAGCTAAAAAACTGGTTGTGGTGAACAGCTGTGAGGTGTGAAATATTCCATTGCCAAAACTGTGGATGGTTTCTCCATCCACAATTCAGGAAACGCAGTACTCAGATAGTGAATATTGGCCTAAGTCTGCTTATAAATATTATGCATACTTTGGGACAGCAAGTTTGTGAAGCCTGTCCTTACCAATAAAGGAGGACATTCTAGGATCTGAAATTTTTGTTGACAGAGATGGATTGTACAGTGATGTATGGAGCTTGGAGAAGAGTCAAGAATTGCCACATGGCTATAGCAAGTCCAGAAGAAGCAGACTGCAGTTCAGAAGAGGGGAGATGGCAGAAAGTTGAAGGAAAGAAGAATTCTAGTAGGTTCAAAAGAGACTTGGATCAAGGTCAGAAGGTTTCTCATGAATAACTGAATGCTTTGGTTAATTTTATTTCTGTTGCTCTCCAGAATTATGCATTGTTCTTCAAAAAGAACGAGATATTTTATTCAAGATGTTCAGAGACTCAGTTTTGCTAGTTTCTCTTTTTTTTCCCCGCCCCTCCAAGTAACTCTGCTATCTTTTAGCCCAAATCCACGTTTGTGCATACAGCACTACTTTCTTTAACTATAGTATGAAATGTATCTGCTGAAGAGTTACTCACTCATATTTTGAATTGCCAGCTAAAATGGTTACATTCTCCTCAGTACTTGTCTTTCTTGCCCAAACCAAGTAACCAGGTCGGTTTTGCACAGGTGAGGATAACTGTTCCAACTCAGTTAGACTCTTGCAAGGAGAACCATAAAAACAACCCTCCCAGCTAATTGCAGTATATTCTTACCTTTGCAAAAAGAGAGGTTTAGTCAGTGTGCTTATTTGCCCTTTAGATCTCAGTTTGATAGCTTGCCAAACTTTCTGTCTATTTTTGATTCTCTGTCTCTGCACAGACCCCCAGTGACACTTTCGACCTGAGTTCTGTTTGTCACTGAGAGTGCAGATGATAACTTAGTCAGTTCTCAAAAGTGAAATGAGTGTGGCAGATCTGGGTAATTTAGATATGTCCAGAAAGCGTCAGACTTAAAAACTTCAATAAATTCTAGCATTTCAGTAGGTATGCCAGACCCATCATTTGTTTTGACTTTGCCATCTCACCACAGGAGAAGTATACTGTCATTTGTCTGCAATGACTGTAATTAATGCCTCAGCTCCCAATTCAATCTTTGAAGGGCTGCAACTGGGTAATACTTTCTCTGCAGTGCACTAAGAAAATAATGTATCTACTTGTCCAAAATGACAGTACAGCTTCTATATGCTGTCAGACATTTGTTTGTATTCACTCAAGTGAGTTTTTAGGTTGATCTTTGTCTAAGCAACTTGTTAAGTGATTCATCTTCATTTTTCTGGTTGCTAATGTGTGTGCTGTGCCAATTTTTTTCTCAAAACTTTGCATCATCTTATAAATGACTTGATTGTTTTCTGGCTTTTGGGGAAAAGAGGTATAAAATTATTTTTTTAGACATTTTTCTGCTATCAAAACAGTGTGTATCCCATTGCTTGAAATGTATAATGAAGATGTACAAAACAAAATGAGTTGATAAATGGAAGAGACAGCCCTTACAGAAATTACCACCATTGAGATGTCATTCTTACTTATCAGATATTTGAATAACAATAGTGACTATGTAAACATATATATGTGTGTCTTCTTCACATCCACAATTAACAATGCAGAAAATAACTGTTGTAGTCTTATTACCATGTATAATGCTAATGGTAAGCGATTAACAGTACTTGCCTAAAAGATTCTGTGATTCTATGATAATTGTCGGAAAAGGGATTCTGAGCTTAATGACTATTTAATCTCTTCTGTATCAGCAATCACTGCAGTAAGGGCTTTATGTGAGAAATTACCAGACGGCATTATGAAATGCATTTCTTCTGCTGTTGGGTTTGTATAATGTCCTGCTCATCTGTTTCCACTGGGTGCTTAACGTGCTCCTCATGTATTTCATATCTGACTTTTCATTTGATCCCTTTAAATCTCTCAGCAATAGAGCAAAACATAATTGATACCCTGAGAGTGAAAAAACAAAAGCAGGAGAAATTAGAACTTCTGGAGAACAGAGGGTTCCTTAGAGAGCTGCTCTGAGAGGAACAATGCTACAGGACCTGTCAAACCATGCAGCACCACTTGCAAGGCTTTTCAAAAGAGGGTTAAGGAGTGAGCAGGATGCTGCAGTGCTTTTATAACCTAATTATACCTGTTCCCGAAACAATCCCAATGAGCGCAGCAACATTGTTACTGAATCTTTAGTTCCACAGTAGTACCAAATTTCAAAGCAAAGCAACTGCCCCAAAGGAAACCAAATGATACAAGAGTATTAGTCAGGAAGCAGAAAAAAACCCCAATGGATATTTGAGAACAATGAGATCTCCTTATTATAAACCCATGAAATTAACATAGTGGGGGACTAGGAAAAGAGTGGAAGAATTAGTGTGTGCTGAGTGTGCTGTGGTTAGTACTCCCTTCAAAAATTTATGTAGCTAAAATAATTGGCACCTAAGCACCAGATAACAGTATTTGTAAAATTAAAACACAAACCACAAAACTACTGCAACAATATCTAATAAAAGAGAGTGTTGTCTATTAATGTAGATGTCTAATACTTGATTTAAAAATTATGCAACCAGTATTATTCATTATTATGCATTATTGTACATTACCTGTTGGAGGCATTAGTTATGTCTCCACAAATATCCTATTGGTTTTTCCTACCAAGTGAAATGCAAGGATGTAAATCTGAGCTAGAAAAGGGAAAATAAAATATGATGAATTGTGAGGTGTATGGTCTCCATCATTCTCTAAAAAAAGACTCAGTGATGCAACAACAGACATGAAGAGAAATAGAAGAACAAGTAGTGGGTGTCACAATACCTTACATCAAGTGTTTAATGTAGGCACCTACATTGAGAAAATCAACTAAATACCTATCAAGGTAAAAAAGAGAAATAAGCACTTCTACAGCAGCTTTCCTCTTAGCCTAATTTAGATATATGAATTCTAGTTGTTTATAGAGGTGGGAAATGAATTCCACAGTTGATAGTTATCTTTTATGTATTTGCAGTATCCTATCTACTGTGTTTGATTCAACAAGATTTATGTACCCACAAGAATAAATTAGAAGTAACTCTGCTCACTTCCATTTAAATAACCATAAAAGCTTAGTTCAATGTATATGCTGGACAAAGGGACAACAGAGAGGACAAGGTATATAAGGAGAAATTTATTTACAACAGAACAGGTCAAATGGTTGGTGTGCATGAAATGGAGAGCAAAACATTTTCAAGGACAGACGATTATCCAGAGAAGAAGCAAAGCCATGAAGACTAAGAGAGAAAAATACAAATCTTGGAGAGCTATCAGCACAATTTAAAGATGATCTTCCAAATTTAAATCTTGAGTTAAGTGGTTCAAAAATATCACTATTTTAGTAGTACTGAACAGGGAACCGTATAGGAATATAAAGTAGCTTCCAAACATTTGAGTCAAAAAAACCCATGAATAAATTCAGTGATATTTATTTGTTAAAACTGATCTATTGCCATGTCATCAAGCTTTATTTAGTCCCTATTGTCTAGATGATGTCTCCTGTCAGTGCTATGTGTGATGTTTAACATTACTCTGTAATTTTCCTCTCTGGTTAACCAAAGAGCATGTTCCAGAGCTATCATTAATATGCACATTATGCAGCTTACTTAGATCAGTACAAATAGGAGCAAATGTCACTTAATTCGGAACAGTTCTGCTGTAAAAGCCGTGTGAAAGTATTCTGAAAAAAATAATGTAAAATTAGAAGTAGTTTATTCAGCCAAGCAGACAACATATTTATTCATACTCATAACTTCATTAGTGCCTGAATTAAGTATTGCATTTCTTCCTTGTGCCTTGTGTGCATTTGTGAATCAATACAGCTCTGGGAATGTAAGCTAGATGCTATCCCAACTTTTATGTCATTAATAGAATAAGTGCCTGAATTGAACTTCAGCTATCTAAAAGTTAGACATCTGGACTGTTCAATTCAAGACAATATTACGCATCTAGATTTTGTCAATAAATGTTGAACATCTCAGCTCTCTTAGCCCTGCTGCTTCAAGTACTTGTTCTCTGGAGGATTTCACTGCTATTAAAGCGTAATTGAACAGCAAGCTTTGACTAACCTTAAAGGGTTGAAATTAAGTGAGAGAAGTCTCTGTTAGATCATCATTCTATAAGCTATTGGTTTACCACTGTGCTCTTTCAAGCCATGGAAAAGATGGGCTTTAGATTGTGTCTGTAAAGGTTCAGAGCTAAAATTCATCACAAGACCAATATATATGAATTAGATGACAAAAAAATAAAGTCAGTTTGACAGGCTGGTATTTGAACTCAAGGAGTAAATTTGTCATTAAAAAAAAGCTCCAAGTTTTTGTTTAGAAGTTGCAAATGTACAAGACATTTTTGTATAAACACTGCTTTGAGTAAAGGTTCAGAAGATGCATTTTGTGGACTAAAATATAAAGAAAAAATAAGTACAGTGAAGTCTAAGTAAAACTCTTTGAGCAGGCCAAAAAAATTCCCACCTTTGGAGCAAATATAGGAGAGTCAGATAACAAGACAGATATGTTTCTGCACATATCAACACCTGGTCATCCTCACTAAAGTATCCATCACTGTAATTCCATTTTGCAGCTCATGATCCTGTTCTAGAAACATGTCCTCCCAGAAACATATGGAGGCTGGCTCAAAGGCAAATTGGAAACCTGGCACCTTAAAGAAAAGAGGTCATCACATTGTACCTGAATTCTTCTTGTAGGAGGAGTTCAACATAGGCAACAAGCAGAAGAACATGGTGCTATTTACAGCAGTTGTAAGGAAGAAATTTCTTAATTCAGGCTGAGTTAAGAAATGTACTGCAAAAGGAATGATTTTATGCACTGCGATTTCCTCAAGATCAGGCTTTTTAATGTTTAGTAAGTAAAAGCACTGGATTAAAGTAACCCCTGCTGCTCGACAGTAAAAACTGTGCCAGGGCAATATATTTCTCTTAAGACAATAAAGCTTATGTTGTTTTTATGGTAGCTTAAACTGCGCATATGACAATATTTCTTTATTTCAGCTCTAAAGATCCTGTATCTCAGTAAAAGTTTTCTACACATTTAGTTGCAGGTTAATTTATGTTTCAGAATGCAGATGTGATTTCATGAAATACTTCAAACACCAGAAGAGGAGCAAGAACAAGTTTTGCTGTCGCTGGTAGATGCCTTTGGAGAGAATTACTGGTACTCAAATAGCACAATTATTGTCAGGGAGATTTCTTTGTTTGGTCAAATGGCTCCTACCATGGCACATGGATACTTTCACCACTCCTCTGCTTCTTCCAGTTTCCAAAACACACCTGCTGTCCATATTTTCATTAACAACTTTATCATCCTCT
Source organism: Platysteira castanea (assembly GCA_013397175.1). NCBI lineage: Eukaryota > Metazoa > Chordata > Aves > Passeriformes > Platysteira > Platysteira castanea. The sequence goes on along the minus strand of VYXC01008466.1, from coordinate 122,461 downwards.
CTAACTGAAATTATTATTTCAAGTAGGCTTTTGGCCTGCCATTTGCATGTAGTTGGCTGGATGAGCACCAAGACCACTAAAAATATGTGTTTCATGTATGTTTTTGGGGACTTGAGTGCTGAGGACCAAAGATTTGAGGTTTATTATACATATTCAGCAGTTTGCCTGTGGTAACAACTTGGTTGTGCCTACCCCGCCTGCCATCCCCTGTGGCAGCTTGACGCCTTTTTCCAAAAGTAGCAACATACAGAAAATACCTTCCACCAGACACTGCTGAGTATAAATTAGGAAATGGCGCCTCGGAAAAATAATATTTTTAACATCACACGTTGTTGTTCCCCAGGATGATGTCATGCTGTGCTTTCATAAGGGTTTTGTTAGGACAATAAAATAGCAACCATCAGCTTTTTTTTCAAGAAAAGTCCTTCTGGCTGCCAGAGAGAGTGCAGTAGTTACACTTTCTGATGTACATTCAAAAGTTGATGTCAGCACTTGGGTTCAAGGTCCTTGCAGAAGTGGGTTTCACCACATGACAGGGGTCTGCTGAGCCCAGGGAACCTGAAGGGATTGTTTTTCTCTACAGTTATCTGAAACATTTATTGGTACGATTTTGTGTTTCTAATTCATTGCTTCACAGGAGTAAATTTTCAGGGTGGAAATGCTGTTTAGAAAATTACCACTACCTTGAAGTCATTGAATTGAATTGACTCCACTGGGAGAAGTGATAGTTTGCTAATGGTTGACATATATATCTTAATTCTCCTGCACAGTCACCTAATCTTTTTCTCTTTCTTTCTAAGGAATGCTGTAGTTTCCCATCATAACTGCTAGTGCTTTTTTTAAATTTTCATTTGTCTTTTTAGTCATGTCTACTACTCTATTTATATTTTTGACAGCAAACACTTCAGAGACTGAGTTATTTTAAAAACTCTGTTTTCTCCATAGTTGCTAGACTTCACTGTAACATGCCTCTGGCTCTTTTCGGTTTTTTTAATTTTAAAATTATTTTTTATCACATTGTGTGAAACATGAGTTATTTCTAGCTCTTCCTGCCACATGGACGAAAGTTTAGGAAATGTGATTTTTTAAGCCAAGTTGTTGTTGTTGTTACAATAAGGCTTAGCCTCAACAAGGTAAATTTTCTGTTTTGGCTACAAATTCACATCAATTTCTCTTTACTACTACTGAGGACAACATATCTGATGTGGAAGTTGTCTGGACTTAACATTAGGCTGAGTCTCAGCTGGCAGAGCAAGCAGTAAAAGGGTGAGGGAGACATCTCCTCTATGAAATAACAGTTCTCCAAAAAATGAGAAGCCAGCAAAATTATCTCATACCTGTTCCCCTTGAAGGGCACTAATACAGCATAATGTTGCAAGCCCGTTCTATAAACTATATTTGCTTTTTAAGAGCAGTTAATAAGTGACATTAGTGGCTGCCTGGGCATCATCCTTCCTTCATGGATTACCATATCCCCAGTCCCAGTCATATACACACACATGCTTTGCAGAGAGCTCAAACGAGATCTAATGCTACCCAGTCTGTCTTTGCATCATGCATGACCTTTATATATATGCACAAACCCCTCCTTATTTCATGTTGACATTAGCTCTGGCCTTCACTGAAAACCTCCTAAGTAAATTAAATCTCAAACAAATTGCTTCCTGCTTCAGTCTTGCACCTCAGCACCTTCAGTTTGAGCCGTCCTTTGTAATGTTAAGAAACACATCTGCCTGTCTTACAGACCTCACCTCTCACAGCCCATGAGCTGTGTTTTCCTTTTACCCCTAGCACTTGAGCCACAGTTTCTTGGCTCTTCCTTGAAGGCTGGTGGGATAACCTCTGTCCCCATATCTCTTCCAAATAATGGCAGTGTCTATACATGCGAGTGGTTCCTGTGGTCCCTTTTGTATTGTCAGAGTCAGCTGAAGTTCTGCCTAATGTGTCTAACACTCTTGTGCCTCCTTCCTTCACAAATTGGGTAAATTTACATTCTTAAGGGGGGGTCTTATCTGAAACAACAAAATAGGCCAATAATCTCCTAGAGGACACTTCAGATTTGGATTATTCCGTCATTTGCTCTGGGTCATTAGGGGTCCTATCTTGGAGCCTGCTGGCTGTTGTGAATCCTAATGCACCAGTCCTATACACCTAATGGTAACAAGCTTAGCTGCCTTAAGCAGTATTACATGTTCCACTTCTTGAACTGGCTATCTCAGTTTTAGGCATTATTTAAGCACAAGTCTAAAGTCTGTTTCCTAAAGCTGATCCTTGTTATTACTCTGTTAGTTACAAAGACTATCTAGAAACACCTTCTCTTTCAAAATAATTTTCCTCAAACAGACAAGCCATCATGAGTAAATCCCACACAAGGTGCCAGTCCTGACACCGTCTGGAATTTAACAAATTTAGCTGTGTTGTAGTACTGCTGTTTAGATGTGAGCTTGTTTTGTAGATACCTTTTGTACTCAGCAGAGAAAAACAGGCATTTCTGGGCAGAGCTTCATCTCATCCAAATATAAAATAGGTCAGATGATTAAATTCTTGGATTGGGGTGAAATGAGCCCAAATGAGCTTCAGAGACTATTTCAAGGGCCTGATGCTAAATCTGGATGATGCAAATGTCACATAAGCTTCTGCCCCAAGTAAGTGAAAATACATAGTCACTTCCTAATTCCTACTAAGAGTGACTCACAAACTGTAACAAAGAAAGCTGCCACAAAGTCAGTAAAGCCCACAAACCACAGGGTATTGGAGGGAGATAGGCTGTCTTCATTTACAAACAAGGTAAGCCTCAGACAGACGTTCCTAAGTGTGGGCCTCCTGCTTGGTGATCTGTTGTCCTGTTTTTTTGTTATCCTTCTGAGTTATAACCTTGGAGTCAGAAATTTTCACACACTTTCATGTAAATAATAGACAATGTTTACTTAACTGTCCTTTCTGTTTTTCATTCCTTTGTGATGAGGGAAAAGTTTGACAAGCATTTCTTTTTACCAGTGAGATTGGAGAAGTGAGACCATCCTTCCAATCCCCTGTCAAATTGAGAAATGTATAAATATAGGAGGACAAATAAAGTTAGTCCCTCTTTTTGCTCAAACCAGCTCAGCGTGTCAGCGTGGTCTTTCCTCTTGTCCTATAGCGACAGTGGTCAGTGGCTGCAGCTGGAGCAGAGGATGACAAGAGTAACAGAAAGCATCAGCATTGATGGTGAACAGCCCCTGCTGAGCCCTGGAGACAAAGATGCACCTTCCTGCTCTTACAACAGAAGTCAAGGTATCTTTGCTGCATAGAAGCTGCTTTCATTCTCCCGAGATTAAAATTGCTAAGTGGGCATGGCAGCTTGTTCTTAAAAACGTGATGCATCCATTTCCTCTGTGTAAACAGCTTTATTCTGTAAAAGAGGAAAGGGGAACATTTCCTTTATCCCTGGGGGAAACAGTGTCCTATTTCTATCTAATGGCATCCTCAGAAATGCGTGCAATAGCAATAATCATTCCAAGGAAGAGAGAGGGATTTTTAGGACTCTGCTTAAAATGTACAAAATTCTACATGTTAAAGGGCAAGGTTATTAAAAAATACTCAGCAATTGCCCTCATTGAATGAGTCCCTTTTTTTTGAATTCTGAAGTCAATCATTAGTCATTCTGAATATCTCAGGCCTGATTCTCCCACAATAGCTTTAGTGCTGCTACTTTTATCTGGAGGTAGAGGTGCAGCAGAACTGAAACATATCAGAATTCAATGAGAGGAAGGTAACAAGAGATCTCTGGTGTAAGTTAAGACACTCCTCATTGACTGGTTTTAAAATCTGGACTTAATCCATGACTATTTTCTTTACAAAACAAAAATCACTATTTTTTGGCTTACCAACTATTTTGAATAATTTATTCTTCAGACTAGACCTTTTGTGAAAGTGCTTCCTTTATGATCTTTACATGTAACTTGTTTGCATCATCCCACACCCAGAGAGACAGGAATAGTAATTTTAGTGGACATCTGTGTTGTATAAGATTTTGCTTACTTCACTGATATCTGTCTCTCTGCTTGTTTATGAAAGTTTGATTTTAGCCTGTCTTCCTAATTACGCCAGTTCATTCCAAGAGCTAGTTTGTATCATTCCCCTGTTAATTTTAGAAAAACTTCTGCCTGGGACAATCAGGTTCACTGCTAAGGGTCTGATCCTATAAATCTCAACTCCCAGAGGACTGAGTCCTTCAGCTCCTCCAAGTTACAATTGTTTTTCTTTATTTCTTTATGTGCTGAAGTTCCTGAAGAATAACATGGTGCTGAACCAGTCCCAGGAGCATTGTGAGCCCAGTGGCCCTGGTGCCAGTGCAGGGGCTCAGTGGTCTGCCTGGGGGCTGCTGCAGCTCAGGGACTCAGCTGAGCTTTGCTAGAGGAAGTCCTCTATGGGCACAGGATCAAACTTCTTGGGACCATGACTTACTGAGCACTCACACTCAAGGCCAGAACTGGCACCTGCCTCCTATAAGGTCACATGCTTCATCTAACTTTTCTGCTGTTCTTATTCAATTTCTTACTGAAAGGATGTGGGTTTTCTACAGTCAGTCATTGCTGGGAGTACATTTTTGAGCTCTTAATTATGCAGAAATTATTCACACTATAAACACTTGTATGTTGCAAGTTTTATGTGTCTTTCCGATAGTATTTTAGATGTACCAGATTACTTCATTTCCTGAAGGTCTAAGCAGTGACCTCTAATAGGTATGTGACTCTTAGTCCCAGCTCGTCCCAACTCTAATGACAAGTATGATCTGTTTTCTTTCACTTGTATGTTACCATATGACATATGTGGGCATTCTTTGAAGAGCTATACATTTAAGTTTAAATATGCAAATACATGTCATACCAGTTTTTGTTTCAGGATTTTCACTTGCTAAAAGTTAGATTTGAAAGGTGAAGGAAGACAGGCTTCATTGGGCCCATCTGTACTGTGAAACATTGACATTTTATATTCATCAGATTGAATCATTTAATGGGCAGAGCATGAGAAATCAAAGATATGTATCTTTATGGAGCTTGAGAGACACCCCCATCCTTTTTTTTTTTCCCAGAACTTGTGATGTTGGGTGGTTCAATTACAAGAAAACTTCCAAGGTCATGGTTGGTGCATTGCCTCAGGAATCTAGTGCATTCAAGGGGAAGTTGGAAAGAATATGTCTCTCAGGTATGCACTTCACCATCATTAACATCTACCAGGCGTGCCTTAGTTAATATTCAGCATCATCAAGTCACCTTATCACCTTGCTGACACAAATTTAGAATCTATATTAGATTTACCATTACACTGTGCTTTATTTCCCAGAAGTCTATATTAGCAGCAGTTTTTCTTTCATACTTCCCCCTGTGATAATAGCAGGGCATGTTATATGCTGCATTTTCCTTGTTGTTTTTTCTCTTTTTCAACAAATAGAATTGCAATTCAGGAGCTATAATAATAGCTTGAACAGTAAATACAGAATATCACCAGAAATTTTCTTTTATTTTTTTAATGGGAAATGTCACAAAAAAGATCTTAAAAAAAAAGAAAAGAATATTTTTGAGGTCTTTTTGTCCACATAGTGCTTCATTTTACTTTTATATCCTTGTTTTGTGTTCTTGAATTGGGGAGAACAAACATTTTTAAGGTGTACCTGATCCAAAACCCTCACGTTAACAGTCTTCAAAGATGGAATTGTCCTGCTTGTTTGGATGTTTCTGCAGGTTCTCAATCCAGAGCACTGTTTAATTTTAAATAGCCAAGTGATCCCAGATACGCTCTAACAGATTACGAACATATCCACTTAGAAGGTAAGGCACACAGTGCTGAAATGTTGAAATATTTGCTTTTGTTAAAACAAGTCTTTCGTTAGGAGTACTCTTCGAAGGAAGTGCACTTTTTTTAACATGGGAACCTCCAGTGTCCTAACAGTATTTGGATCAAAACTCATCCATGCTGTCTTACTTTCACCGTAGAAAACCATGTCAGCAGAACTTCAGAGACCTCTCAGAAAAGGATGTTGTCAAAGTAGGGCTTGGGAGGAGGAGAAAAATTATTCAAGTATGATATTATGCAGAATACCATTATTTAAAAAGGAATCTTAACAATTTGCAGAGAAGTGACTCTACTAATTGCTAAAACTCTATTAATGTCTACAAATAAAGTAGGTCAAAGAGTCTTCCTTAAATAAACAACTTGACCAACTGCCAACATGAAAATGTCAATGAATTATTTGACAAAATTCCTCTTTTTGTCATCTGTTTGTGTCTCTTTGTCTCCTATCCTCTTGATAACAAGCAAACATACAAGAGATCCTGGAGATATTATTTTTACTGCAGCAGGTTCCAGGAAGCAAAGGTTTGATGTGGTTTTTGTTGACAAATACAAGAGAACATAGTCAGTGTCCAGGGAGTTGTTTAGGGAACAAATGGATAAGTATTGACAAAGGAGAATTGCAGTTAAATGGTCCACAGATCTAGGCCTGATGGTTGGGCTGAGCAGTTAAAAAGGATTAAGTGAAATACCTAGTTTATGAGAAATCTTGTTTCTACAGCATTTAAGAGAATATAGATTAAGAAACATGTCAGTGAGTGGGTGATGGTACCCAGAATCTTGTGAACTCTCTCAGAGACATGATCAAAGGAGGACATGTTCTTCTTCAGAGAAAAAATGAAAAATAAAGTTGTATCTCTCAGACTCAACAACTATTCTGCCTGATCTGGGCCTGGGCTTTGATACTAAACACCAAGGAGCTGTAGATTTCTAAATTCAGAAAATAAATATTTAATTGTCATCTGGGCAGCAGGTAGAGGACAGGAAGCCTGCAACTAACGAGAAAGGAAAATATCATTTGGGATTTAAGGAAAGAAAAAGATTTCACTCTTAAGGGTAGAACTACAAAACCATTCTTAAATTAAATGGAAATGCACCAGTCAAATTACTTATTAAAATTATATTTAATTAATATGATAAATCAACTTTTCAATGTCATTTTTTATTATTCCTTATCTGTAGAGCAGATGTGTGGTATGTGTGATCTTCTGAGACTACCAAAAATATTGTTCTATCAGCTGGAAGTTGAACTCAATGGGTCTTGTGGGTCCCTATGAACTCAGGATATTCTATGACCTGGGAATACAAAATCTCCGCAACCTTGACCTTACAAATAGATCTTTGCCCGAACATTCTTAAAAGAAAAATATTAAACAGATCTTTTCTTGCAAAAAACACTCTGTCAGTAGCCAGTGTCAGGGCTCAAAATCTTACTAGGAAGCAGATACATATTAAAAAAAAAGAGAGTTAAGACCATTTAGGAAACCATGACATTTAATGGACTTTTTCATAAAACCTCTCTTTTTCTTTGCCATTTTTAAGAAGTTTATTCTTTGTGTATTAGTATTCATGTTCTTCTAAGAACAGCTGGCTTTTAAGCATCACAATTTGAATGAAAAGACATTTATATCATCCTTTTCCAGAGAGATTTGCCTTTTGTGGGTTTGGAAAAAAACCAAATAAAAATCACATATGAAGTGTGGCTTTATTTCTACTTTTTCTTTATTTTTATTTGTTTATATGGTAATCAATTTGATCCATGAATAAAAACAATGTCTAGGTTATTTTATCACTCTGGAAATGCTTTCTTATTGTTGTGCTTTGTTTGCTGAATTATGCAGGAATTATCAGAAATAGTTATTACTTTTGCTTTGTCCCTTATATTAATGCCATATTTCAGTATACTTCTTTGACAGACTCATTTAGACACAAGGGCAGACTAGAGAGCAGAGCATCTTCTCCTGCATTTTAATATTGTCAGTCCATAGCAAATGCTTCATTGGCAGTTAGAACTGACAAAAAGGAACCATTTTTAAGTCTTAAAAGCCTGCCTTTCTCTGACTGCAGCTGGGGTAGCAAAGGTAAAGATGATATTTTTTCATAGAGGAATGATGAAATTAATCTTGTATTTGTTCACTTCTTGTATTTCTTACAGTTTCTTGAAACATTCTGATGTTTGAGAGTTAAATGAAGCCTTTTACTATCTGAAGCTTTTTGCCATTACAAAACTTAGCTATGCAGCTCATCTGAAGGTTTTGGAGAGCTTAGATTTGCAAGAAATTAAGAGTGTGGATTAATGGCACCACTTTTGGTCACTACCTTGCTTTAATTTGAGCAGAATTGTACTTTTAAAGAAAGCTGAATCTACTGAGAGATTTTTTCAAGCTTCTTTCCTTGAATGAGACAAAACTTTTCTGTCCTTCTGCACTGCAAGGCTTTCATTGTCCTCAACAAGCTTTATGTTTGTTCAAGTATCATCCAGAAATTTTTTTTTGTATTATATAATTATATGACAGCCCTTTCCAGCTCAGTGTATTCATTCACAGTATTTGCATTACATTTAATTATTGCATCACCTATCACAAGGAAAATCTTACGTGTTCTTTTGGTAATAACCAAGCAAACCAGGAAGTTTAGATTTAAGGCTGAAGATCCAAATACAGTTAGTCCTGTATCCCTCAAACCAAAGACATCTCTCTTTCTAAAAGACATAAAATCTAAATTAAGTAATAAACTAGACATAAACATTAGCAAAAAAATCATATTAACCAGCTAGGTGTTTCCCCAGTTACAACATAAGAACTGAAGGTCAAGGTGTGTTAGCTGGATGTGCATAGAGCATAACTGTAAAGTTTAAAAATCCCCAGCATTGTGAAGACAACCATTCTGATGTGCAGCCTTGGAGAATGGTTGTATTTGTTGCTTTCCTGCACTCCTTGCTCGCATTACAGTGGTGTTCACGTGACAGCAATAGTCTTGGGAGAGAATCAGTGAAAATTCGTGTAGCCCTTGCTGATATGGGGCATAGATGAATATGAATTGGCAACATTACTTGAATTGAGGGTTCTTGAGGCTTCTGGTACAGAGGCATTAGAAGGTCAATTGTGAGATTTAGATTCCCACAATGTTTTGAGTTCAAGACTATGGAGACCACTTGAGGTTTCCATTATGATGCTTTGATGAGGTTATTAGTCTAAGAAAGTTATTCCATTTCAAATGTGAACGATTAGAAGAATCATTATACATTATGGGGCATTACGCTATGTCCTGATAACGTGATTATTTTAGTATTGTATTCACAGGGAATTAACAGCAAATTAGAAACTCTAAGCAGGACTTCTAATTAGCATTATAGGCAAAGAGAGAAAACCAATTGACACTATATTGTTTAGTGTATCAGGAATCAGAAGAAATGTTAGATAGTGGAAAGAAAGAATCAGAGGAAGGTAACATTCCTCGAACAAGGTGACTAAAGAAATGGGTGGTCATGGAATGAGACAGAAAATGCAGCAACAGTAATAAAAATCAAAACTTTGAAACAATAAATCACAGGGTTAGCAAGTGTCTCAAAAATATTCTGATCTGAACACCATGCCTGAAAACAAGATCACCCCCGCCTGGGCCTGTTCCTCCAGCTAAACCCTTTAAGATTATCTGTATGAAAAGAAAATCAGAAAATTTAGAAAAGGTCATTTTTCTGCACAGAAAAGAATGGCTAGTTCAACTGTTGAACTATATTTTGAACAAAAGATTAGTTTATTTAAAATACATTCAATGTGCACATCAACGCGGCTTTGAAATGCCTTGGGGTTGGAGATAGAACTTGTATATCTTATAGTTTCAGATTTCAGAAAAATTCTTTCTTTGTTGAGATTATTCTATTTTGCCTGGAACCTTTTAAATTTTCATTGGTATGACTCTTCATGAAGAATTTGAAACTGCACATGAAATTGTACACACCTTACTATCTAACCATATATCTCTTCCAGCCACTCTAAATAATACTGGACTGACACAAGCCTCCTTTTGGACACAAGTGTTATATTTGATATATCTCATCCGGCTTTGTGTTATTTCCCATGTTTTGAGAAAGAAGTTATTTGTTAGTTGACAAATTTACAGCTGGCAAATACATACTTGTTGCAAAAGTCCAAGAAATATCTCTAAAATTTCAGTGGAAGACTACAAAACTGTGATTGAACAGCGTGCAACGAGTCCCAGCTGACAATACGTCTTTCCAGTGTTCATTTGAATTGCTCATACACATCACCTCTTTCAAAATTAATTGCAACCAATACAGGAAATGCTTGACATCACTTTGGAGAGCTTAATAAAAAACACTGTTTAATGTACAACATCCACAAAGAAAGTGAAAAATTTGATAGAGTACCTAGAGAATAACATGGAATGGAAAATAGTGAGGGTGTCACTGTCTTGAAAAAATGGATGCATGAACCATACATATCTTGAATCTACTCCTAAAGAATGGATGGTTCAGAAAAAAAAAAGACAACAAAGATGAGTGTTACAAACCTGTACTAAAATATGCTGAAAAGCGAATTTGCACTGAAGAGGAGACGAACAAAAGAATTTGTGACAGATATTATTAAGGCAATGAATTGCACTGAGAGTGCAAATAAGAAAACTCTGCTCATCCCATACAACCGTGTAAAAAAGAACAAAAGAACCGGTGAAAACAAAGCCATACCAAGACAAGTCCCTGATATTTGCTGGCTTGGTCTCAAAAGCTGGGACACAGCAACCTTTCCCAGGTCTCAGAAAGAGTGTGCATCTCAGACAGGTCCCACCCAAACAGTGCAAGAGTACTATAGATTTCTCCCTTTTTTGCCAGTTTTCCAGAAGAAAAGCCCCTTATGTTGATCAAAATCCATCCATCTTGCTCAGGAACCTCAGTGCCAAAAGGCTGGTGAGCAGCTGCCCTGCTATCTGCTAGCAAGTAGTATTAACCATAGATACTGTGACAATATAAATATTGATATAAAAATAGCAATGCAATATGATACAAAGTGATGAAGAAAACCACATGTAGGTAAGGACAACATTCAGATTATTTTTATTTTAGGAAGGCGATAAACCTGACTGGCATGATTGCATGATTTTACCGTTTATTATTTTATTATTATATCTGTTCCACACCATTGTAAGAAATGGAAATATAAGAAAAAGATTCATCTGCTTAACATATCATGAAAAGCTTTATACAAATTCAGATTAATAAAATGTTAAGAACTCCAGTTTTAAATCTCTAGGTGGTATGCACTTCAGAGACCTATTTTCCCCACTAACCTGTTGCTCAATTGTTTTTTTACATTTTGATAGCGTTCACTTTGTACCTGTCTAGTGACTAATGTGGCAATGTTTATTTAACAATCAGTGCTGCAGGTGGTGCCCTGCCTGGAGCTGGAACCATGTATGGATATCTCATTACAACTGAAGAAACCAAACTCTTGTTTCAGATTATGCAATTATGACAAAAATTAAGTTTCGTGTGATGTTAAAATGCTGGCATGATGGCAAAATTGTAAAGGCAAGGAAATGTGTTAAGACTTTTACAAACTGTTTTAATCTTCACCCCAGAGCTGGCAGCAGGCACAGCCCTGTGTGCTCTCAGAGAAGGAGTTCATTTATCACGAGGGATGCTGCATTTGCCAAAAAGCCTAAACAGCAAGTTGCTTTAACAAATATCTTTCCTTTGTTGTTGTCACTGCCTTGTGACACTTAAAAGAATTATAAGCTGAATTATTCAGTCTCGTGCAACAGCACTGCAAATTTCTCTCCAGGGCTTCATGGAAGACCACTGCCTTTGAGCACAATAGACAGATATTCTGCAGCTCACACCAGATAAATGTGCTTTCCTGGCACCCAGTTCTGCTCATGTTTTTCACATGAAGCGAGAATGCACAGAGGAATTGCTCTGTTGATTTGCACATTTGCAGGCTGAGGAAAGCTCGAAACACCCATGGCGCTTCTTGCTTGCTCCCACAAATAGCCACAGCTGTAGCAACAAAAGGTACTGTGCTTGTCTGGAAGAGTGTAAAATGACCGGCCTAGTATTTTAATTGGCACATATGCTTCAACAGGCTTATATAAAAGGAATTTTCACAAAAAAGAGGCTGTTTTACCTCCTAAACTGTTGAATGTTACATAATGCCTCACGTTGCTTGAAATAGGTTTCATTAGTGAAACGTGTTAAGATCATCGTATTTCCACTGGGAAGTTTCAGTACAGTCTTGCAAGTAGCCTAATACTTATAATAAGCTTCTGGTTCACAGTTCTAGTACTTAGATTTAGTAATTAAGTTACATCCCAAAATGCACTGTACCACTAATTTAGGGTATTTCTGGCTTTAGGGGCCCATGTGCTAATTGTAGAAACAAATTTATTCACAGTAAATGAAGACAAACAGGAAGGCCTTCAGCTGAAATACTGTGGAGAATATTTGCTAAAGCTGAAATGGATTAAAAAGCTTCAGTAAGACTTTGTATTATCAAACTAAATGAAACACGTTTCAGAATTTAAACATAAATAGATAATTCAGTTTTTTAAAATACCTAGGGAGCATTAACTGAGAGGCATGCATGCTAAATCTTTAAGAAATGTTACTGCTTTAAATGCTTTAAGTTTTGCTAGCATAACTGGCAGTGTATTTCTACTTAAAGGAGAACACAATTCTATTAAAATTTTTAAGTACATATTTTCATAACTTGTGAGAAAACACACGTGCTTGTGATACATTTTGTACAGGTGCACCCGAGATTTAATTTTGGTATTTTGGGTTATTTTATTTTGATTCACTGTGACACAGCAGTAATTAAAACAGGAGTTGCTTGTACTAGAAAATTCTCCACTTAGATACTGCTGTGTTCTTCCATTACAAAATGTGGAAATTAGATGATCACATAATAAGAAAAGTATTAATACCTGCTGTCTCGTCCATAGAGAAACAGCAGATGTAGAGATTTAAGCATTTTGACTATAATCGGGTAACTATTGTTAGTAAAGCATTAGTTGAATAAATATTGCTTTTCTTTGGCTCAAAAGCATTTCTGAATGTAATGAAATCAGTCTCCTACTTTGGGTTTTATTTTTCCTTTGATAAGTACTTGTAATGGTCATGCCATGACATGCCATACAAGCATTTTTTTCTGTGGTAATAGGACTACTTGATGAATCAGCTACAAACCTGACATACACACCTCCATTATTTAGCCACAGAAGGCTACATTATTTGTCCACAAGAAAGACACAGGTATCTTCTTTTCCTTTTAGCCAAACTATAAATCCCTCTCTTATCAGTCCATGAAGCAAAGAGGCTTTACTGTCTTCTGGGTACATCAACCCCGCTTCGTGATGCAGGCCAGCAGTGGGGCACGCATGGGCTGAGGAGGGGGCTGCCCTGCAATCTGGGAAGCACAGGGAGAGCTTGCTCTCGCTGGCTGCAGCATCTCCTCCCTGGGAAATGCAGAGCAGTGTTGTGTGGTTACAGTTAAGATTGATGAAGAAATAGAGGATTTAATCTCCCTTTGGATCCAGCTTGTTTTTCTTCCCTTTTCTTCCCTTTTCAGCACCACTATGTGTTCCTTAGTCTAGTGAAACTGGACAAATAAACCAAAGGTAAAAAGATTGTGTGGCTGTGTCCTTGCACTAAATGCTAAGAAGAGATTATTTAACTTTTCTTTATGGACAGTTAAGGCCATCAGTGTGTCCCTGAGGATAGCTAGCTGTCTACATGAAACATATTCTCTCTGCATTTTTTGACATTATGATTCATTTGCTAGTTTTAATCAGATTCTTCAGAACACCCAGTTCCTGATTCTGAAAAAAGTTTCAACTTTGAATTCTGACGACCCCTTCCAGAGGTACAGTTTCACTGAGGAATCTGAAATATTTCTGCTGTAGTAAAACTTGCAAGAATAAAGCCCAAAGGACATGCTACAGAAGACATAACTCAATTTTAGGCAATGGAGTTTTGGTTATTTCCAAGACGTGTCCCCAAGCTCCTGTGTAATTCAAGAGTGTAGGGTGGTATCTAAGTTCCCATTTCTTACCCTCATGACATGATTGAGATTTTATGGTCTCTAGAAGTAAGTCAGTGTAGTTGCTTTGACTTCAGTGCAGCATTTAGAAGAACCAACCCAGATTTCAAATTTTGTTAATTTTGAAATATATCCTTTAACAAAATGAATGCAATTAAAAAGAGATTTATTAAATGACTGTCCAGTTTTGTGTACTACTGAATGTGTTCACTTTTCAGAGTTTAATTTAGTTTCTTTACTTTTCGGAGATTTATTTTAAGCCTTCCTGATTTGTTGGAATAGCAATTTGCTCATTGTATAATCTGTTTATAGATTTCAGCTGCTAGAAGGTTGTTAGGGATATGAACCTATTTTGCCTTCAGGCGTGTCTGTCAAAGACTGATCTGAAATGAAAAAATAATTACATACTGTTTCAGATTATGTTTTGATGATATTTTTGATACCCAATACAACTGAAACAGGCTTTTTTCTTTAGGGGAGAATAAAAACAGCAAAATCACTTTGTTCCAGTGGAAGGAGCATCATTTATACTTATGCTAAAAACCCCTGTAATCAGGATTGGAAGTGTTCTCTGTGAAGAGCATGGGATATCATATCTGAGAGAGACAGAATAGGTTTGATTTTTCATCCTCCCCTTTTCAAAACGTAACTAAGTGAAATATCTCCAGCGCTTCAGGAGAGAATTGCTTCACCTAATCACTTGTCCCCGTGCACAGTTGAGCAGATGTGTGTTGTAACTACAGAGGGGGGAGAAAAAAGCAGGTGGAACGTAAAGCCTGAGCTCTGGATCTACTCTTCCCCTCCTGAGGAGTATCCCTGCCACTGTTGTATTGCAGGGAGCTCTTCATCTCTGGCAGTACAGGAGAAGCATCTCCCTCACAAACTGTGGTGGTGAGCTGCGTTTTGCCCACAATTTCCTACAGTTAGAACACCCATTCATTAAAAAATGCAGAGGAGAAAACGAAAGCAATTTTTGTCATTAATTTTAGTGTTCTCTTCCTGCTTTGCCTGACTTCAGGTTTAGCAATGGTAGGGCTGGTAAAAGAATAAAAGATAATTACAATCCAGTTCTAAAACTGTAAGGAGTAGTAGGCTGACAGCAATCTCACGCAGCTCAGCAAGAGCAAACATAGACCTCTGCATCTGCAGGGGATTAACCCATGCAGCTCCTGTGCAGGCTGGGAAGGAGCTGGGGAGGAGAGGACATGGGGACCTGACAGGTGCATGATGAACAGGAGTTAGCAAAAGGTCCTGGAAGCAGCGAGACAGAGCCTCATCAGGGCAGTGCTGCCACATGTATGGCCAGTTCTACAGATAAGAAATAATGTCCTCACAAAGAGAGTGGTTAATCGCAGGAGCAGGTTCTCCAGAGAAGATGTGGAACACGCATCCTTGGAAGTATTCAAAACTTGTCTGGCCGAGGCCTTGGGCAGGACTTTATTTGAGCAGGACCTTGGATCCAAGGACTCTTACGATCTAAAATATTCTGTGTTTCTATGCCAAAGAAGACAAACATAGACTACACTTTCCTGCTTCTAAAGGTAAAGCTGATCTACTTCACTTCTCCATTTCACAGATCAGAAAAATTTCTAAAAATGAAACAAATACTGAAAGAGGAGACAAGGGGGATGATGGAAGGAGGGAATTGGGTCCTTTCTGGACATATTCATAAGCAGCGATAGTGTCTTTGGATTATAAAAACTGCAGCCTGGAGAATTACTATGTCAACCAAGCTGTTGGTAGAAACTGACCTGAATTCTATGAGTTTGACATAATTTTATCTGTTTACATGAACTGAGCTGTATGATGAGCTATTTTTAACTGGTGATAATGAACTTCAACAACTTACAGCACAAATGACAAAGATGGGTCCAGCTGTGCAGAGATAGGAGTGAAAATCAGAAGGCTCCTCACAGACCTACTGCATGCTAAATATTTTCCATAAATATTTTGAAAAACCTCAGATGGAAAATACTGTACAAATGTAATAGAATATTACTCATATTATTGTGCTTAGTACAAATGCTCCTAGCAATAAAAGATGAGGAACACAACCCTGCTGTGCCATAAAATTTATATTAAGCAAAATTACCTATGAACAGAATCTTTTAAGAAAGCTGATCCTTAATGAGACTCTATCCTTCACACTGTACCACATGATTAGTAACCACAGGAACATAATCTTCCATCTGGCATACAAATGTACAGGATGTTACAAATAGGTATATTAAACAACAAAAATAGAGAGCAGACAAAGACATGAGAAGAATTTTAAAATAAAATGTGGTTGTACCAGTAGATTGTGGTTAGCTGCTATTATCAGTTTCCAGAAACTGTTGAGCCTTTCCAGTATCAGCCAGTCTATATATAGATATGATTTTCATTTTATTGAAAAGCATAATGCTCTTTTAGTCTCTTATGTTCTGAAGACCGCAACATCACCTGCCATATTCTCCTGTGGCCATGGGCTACCACTCAGTGCCTCTTACTGGAGCACATGGATCTTCTTTGTGCTTCATTTTCAAGTTCACACGACACTGGGACAGCAGAGACTACAAAAAACATGAAACATGAAGATCTTGTCTGTGATAATTACATATGAGTTTTAGGATTTCAGTTTTTGCTCTGGGATGAAGTTTTAAGACATTGTAAGACCCCATATTTCTGTATTTGAGCTGTTTCAGATGGTTTTTTGGTGCTGCCCACCTAACCTGTGCAACTTCCAGTCTGAATAACTTTCCTGCACTAATTCTAAATAAAGAGAAACTCATCCCACGCAAGCTCAAAGCTAGTCAGGTGCTACTTTACATCATTGCACAAATTTCTTTGACAAGGGTTATAGATGTACAGAAACATGAGAAAAATGTGAGGTTACAAAAGTTAAAGTATCACTACAATGATACCCTAAATTTTAAGTAAGTTGCAGAAAATAAGTAATTTGTGCTATACAACCATTCTAAACTGAAAAATTTCAGGAGTACAGTCACTGAGTAGTCATATATTAAAACTGAGGGAAAAGGAATAAAAATGAACAAATCAGAAATAATTTCTAATAAAAATTTTTGCTGACTATGTTTGCGTCCCATTTTAATGTTTTGTTTGGGATTTTTTGTTTGTTTCTTGAAGCTTTTAGGCAAATCAAGATTTGTGTTGTCTAAAACCCAAGATTTTTTATTCACAAAAAGACTTTTTTTGGTGACTAAACAAGATTTATTTGAGTGAAAGTCAATTGCAGTTTATAAAGGTTAGTTACAAGAAAGAAACAATGCTAGTCATTAGGCCTGGGTACAAAAGCACAACCATAGTAAGGAATTATAGGAGACTGAATAATCCACACACTGGGAATGTTTTATTTATTATTAAAAAATCTTAAATAAAAAAAAAAAAAGAAGCAAATTTAATACAAGTTTTGTGTGTTTCCAGAAAATTCACTAATTAAATAAGAATGGTAGAATCAACATATTATTTTCGTAAATTTTTTGCCCCTTCACATCATCATATCTTCTCTTAAATTAGAAATGAAATTAATTTATATGCAAAGTCACGTACTAGATCAGCTGTGATGAGTAGCACAGCTATTATTACCAATTCCATCTTTTTCTTGCTATTTTTTTCCAGCTACATCAAGTTACATTAAGTTTTGCTTTTCCACCAGTGTATTCTTTTTAAATGTAAGGAGCTATTTGTCCTATTTCTGAAATTGAATGTTGTACAGACACAAAGCCCATTGATGCTGAGGAGGCTTCAGCGTGTTGTTCCACCCAGTATGAGAAATATTTCATTCTCTGCTAGACCAGATTATATCTGGTAAGTACCTGTCTACTAAGAAGAACAGGAGGAGAGAAGGCTCCTGGCCTTTCCTGGGTCCGCTTCAAAGGATTTAGGTGCTGTAAAAATAAGCCACTTTCTGAGGTCACCTGGCTGTTTCTTGCTCCCATCCCAGCAAGGGTCAGTAGCAGAAAGAAAACTGGGATTGGAAAGAAAATGGGTTTGCTACCAGTTTTGCAGTGACTAGGGAAAAACAGGTGGTAAGAAAGGAAATGTTGCAGCCTTTTACAAAGCAGGGTTCACCCTCAGTATGAGTCACTGAATACTGGATACAGTCTAGTCTATTATTTGCTATGGCTCACACCTGAATGGTGTTCTTGACAGTAGTTTTTAGTCTGCATCATTTCTATGGATGGTTTTAGAAGGCTCTGTTTTGATTTGTGCTGCAGAATTTGAGCCACTAATCTTCAGCTACAGAATTGCCATTGCTGGGTTTTGATAAAAACTATATACGTTCTTCTGCCTGGAGGAATATGTTTTCTTCTCCTATTTGATACCTGACATGGTTTCTGCTGAAATTTATTTACTGTGATTTCTTCAGTAACTGATTTCTATGCCAAGGGCTTTTTCTTCTTTTTCTGTTGCTTTTGTTGCTGCTTTGATTTGCTGCTCTCTCAGGTCTTCAAATCATGTTTACCAAGATATGAAAGAGTACAACTTTAAAGCAGGGAAAGCAGTGGTGGCCACACAGATCCTTTTAAGTTCAATCTTCCGGGTAGTAGAGAAATACTTAGGATTGGTGGGAAATCTTGACATGTTTTTGATCTCTCTGTAGATAGAAAACTCTTTAGAAGATTTGCATTGGAGTTGCCTTTTTGTTTCATGATTTTTAAACTGAACATATATTTTTGCTAAATTAAGAAGGGAATTATTTATGTGTGTGCAGACATTTCCCCCCTCATACTTCTGTTTGTGCTTGAAAAATTTCTCTAGAGTATTTAGTTCTGCTACAGCAAGGAAAAACAGAGTTGAACTGTGTACAGCTGATGACTGGGTCAGTTTTTAGTAATGATTTTTAATTCAGAGAGATATTATCTATTCCATGTAACTTGCAGACAACTTACATTAAAATGTAAGATAATTATCATGCTGAACACAGGATGGAAGGGATCTTGGCTTTGTATGTTTTGCATCCATTTGTGACCGTTCCTTGTAGACCATCAGCTCTCAAAATAGCAGGACTGCAAGCAAAGAAGTGGGAAGTTGGAAGTGTGCTGCTTTCTGCTGTCTGGATTCTTAACAATTCAATCTTTTAGTGCGCTTTTATTGCCTTTCAGAACACAAAATATTCTTTAGGTCTTTTGGCATAGCTGGAGAAAATTAAAGTGATGATGAAAAGATGGTATCTACTGCATGGACTAAATCTATATACCATCTCCTGCTTGGGTACACACCAGAATCACACCCAGGATGGAAAATGCAATTATACACCAAAGGAGAAATTAGGAAAACATGTGCCCTACGGGTGTGTGAGAGAAGAGCTTACCTGGAAGATGGAAACCCGAGGGTTTCCTGTATGTCTGACACAGCGTGAAGCATGGTGTGCCATCAACAGGGCAACTGGGAGAGCAAAGCCTGAAGTGAAAGGGGCAGAATGAGCCAAACACAGTTGTGTTCTTTATAATGTCTCTCAGGTGAGACCCTGAAGTGAATCAATCAAAATGGCTTGGCTGGAAGGGACTTGTAAACAAAGAAAAAAACTAGGAAAAAGCACTGTACTCCTTCATTGCTACATGGTGTGGGCACTTAAGGACCTGAGACTAAACTGTAGAGGTAGGTTATATGCCAATATGCATGCTAGGTGCACCCATAGGCATCCAATTAGACTTTGCTTTGGCTAACACAGTTTAACAAACAATTTCCTGCAGCACAAAACAGCCCTGATTCCATGACAGATGGGTAATTGTGGTATCATGAAATCTGCACACAAACTCTGAAATAAAACCTGGTATAAAGCTGAAATGGCTACTAAGGAATAAAATTGCAGCTTGTGAAGGGTCTCATCATGTAGCAGCAAAGTGCCTGTAATAATTTATTTCTCTGAAGCCCTGCTGTGACCTCACCTGCAACAATTGTGTGCAGTTCAAAGCACCCCCAAAAAGGAAAATACTGTGAAGAGTGTTGAAGAGAGCAACAGGAAGTGTTATGAAGATAGACAGATGGATTAAAAAGGACGATGTGGAAAGAAAGAAATTATAAGAGGCTGCCTATGTGAGAATGAGGTTAAAAGAGGGAAAAGATGGATCATCACTAGAAACAGCACGTTGCATTGCTTTTAAATTGGGAGTTTCGTGCTGAATGTCAAGAAAAAAATCCTTGGCAATATTTCTCAGGGAGGCCTATAGCAGCATTTCCACTCTGCTCCAACCCACCCTTAATATCGCACTAATAAATATTGCTGTGAAGTTTTGCATTTGTATCATAATAAGGACCAAAAAATATTTCCACAATAGAAGACATATTGCTCTGGGCAATCCTAATTCCATCCTAATTTCCATATAGAAAATAAAAAGATAAATACTAACACCACATCCTCTCTGGACACAATCAGCCAAATTATGCTCTCACAAATACGAGGTCAGTTAAGTCCATGCACATAGCCAAAAGCTGATTTGACCCATAGTGTGATATACAAGTAAAGGAAACAGTAGTTGGACATTTATACCTCTTAATGAGGCCATATTTAATACTCCATGGGCATTTCTTGTCACCTCAGTGTAGTGAGGTCATTGTAGAAAGGAAATGCAGCAGGGGCAATCAATATTGTATAATAAAGAGACTGAGGAGTTTCACTTTTTTTCCCAAACATTTGCGAATGTAAGACTGTGTTAAAAGGAAAAAAGAGGATTGGAGGGGCATTGAAGTACTCAAAGACTGCTACCTCTTTAAATTCCAGTCAGAGATAAGACCACAGGTTTGGCACTAATAGAAGGTGAATAAAAGTTTAAAAAAATTAATTCACTATGATTTTTAAAGTGTGGTTATTAAATATGGCTGCAGTCAGTTTGAATTAGATTATCGATGATTGGAAATAGGATATTAAAAGCTACTCACATTAGTGCTTTCCAAACAACTTTGTTCCACCCACAGTGCAATAGCATTTTGTTATGGGTTCTATGTGCCTCTTTCAATTCAAATTTAAAGATTTCTGGGGACTACAAGGGCTGAAATCCAGTTTAAATTGCCGTCCTTTGGAACACACTCTTAATTCTCGGAAAAAAAATGAAATGTTTTTGGTTTTGTTGCAGCTGCCTCCCACTCTCACCCGCCCCCTTGGGCGCAGAAATCCATAAACACAGTAGGTTTATCACAGGCACATTCTCATGTTCTCTTCCTTTGGCTGAGGACAGAAAAAATAGGCTGAAGCAGCATCCTGAAATCTGCAACCATGCATTGCTTGTCTACATCTGTACTAAATTCTAGAGCAGATTCTAAACTTCTTGCTAATTACAGGGAAGTTACATAGAAAGAGCTTAATTTTTTATTATTTTACAACATAAATAGATTAAATTTTAATATTAAATCACTCTTTCCATTTGCTTTCAATGGTTTGCTTTAGTGAGGACCATTTCGTTGTCCCTATGGATTTTCTTTTGTTACGGCAGATATTCTGATTTTTTCCAAGATGTTATTGATTTCAGTGCAGAGGTTTCCCTTCTATTGCTTTAAATGCATTGTGCTCTTTGAAAGTTCAGCATCAACAGCTGCTGGTTACTTGCAGTTTGATGTCTGGAGAGGATGAAAAACTTCTTGCTACCCTGTAGAGAGAGAGTCTTACACCACCATTTGTGCCCTTGCAAATTAGATGCCCAAATATTAGAGAATTTAGAGTCTTATTAGGAAAATTAAATGCAAGTATTTTTAGCTTTCAATTTACCACGCAAATAATATGATGTGTGCTTTAGGAGCTATCTATTTGTGTGTTATCTGTAAGTACAAAAAACCCAAGTCTTTTGCTTCAAATGGATCAAAGGGGTCTTGTGACTGACACTAACCACACTTTATAACAGAACAGTGACAGAAGCAAAAGTAGCAGAAAGCAGATAAACACATATAAAACCCTGCTGTCAGTCATCCAAAGCAAACTATTCACTTAGAAACTGAAAGGGGATAAAATATTTATCATTTAAAGAAAGGAAAAGAAAGAGAAGAGTGACAGAGAGAGAAATATGAGGATCAGCACTATGTTTCACATGAACACACCTTCTGATACTGAGGTCACAAGGCTCAGAACATTTGACTGAAAATTGGATTATTTAAAGATTCAACCATTGAGGTGATTTGTTTTGTGTAAGCTGAATATTTAGCCTCATTAAAAAAAAATCTAAGATCTATTATTGACACACCACACTGAAACTTATGTTAGAGCTATGGTAAACGTAACGTTTTTTTCACATTGTCATCTTTATGTTTATATCTCCAGGGTTTTAAAAAGCAAAAATGAAGTCGTATCAATTTTGTGTGAAACATTGAGACTAAAATGAATTATGTTCCCTGAGAAGAAACACTTTTAAGGAATATGTTTTATGATGATTATAAGATTATACATATATTTCACAAGATTGTATCTCTATCACTATCCTAATATTATTCAAAATAATGAAAATTTATTTCTTATGATAAAACATCCAACAGATGTATTTTTAAAAATCACTTGTTTTAATTGCTATGTTTACTCATTTGAATGCAATAATGCATAAAATCAGACCTCTTCTTTTACAAATATGTATACATTCCTCATTTAGATTAATGAGAAATCATTTTTTTCTTAAACATGAGGGGTTTTTCAGTATCTTGTCTTACAGGTACCTCGCATGACGTATATTTTATAAATTGCATCAATTAGGTAGTTTTCAGAAAAAAAGTACGGGTAAAAAGTCCGTACATATATAGCTAATTGCTCTTCTGAGGCAAATTAAATACTTGAAAATAGAGTTGCATAGGCCGAGACCAGGCACCCATCCCTAGTGAGCTGTGTTAAATTTTGGGGGATCGCAGTGAAAAAGGAAAAATGCCATGGTAAAAAACAATATAAATTAAAAAATGTTCATCTTCCATCAGAGAAAATTATGAAACATTCATAGTTTTCAGTTATGCAAATTCCTGTCTAGCAGTCACTTTAATGTTCTGATTTTTGTGTTAATAAACATAAGCTTTTTTCAGATAAAATAGATTTTCTTATTTGAAGAAGGTACTTGGGTTAAATAGTTGAAAGCAGTGAAGATACTGAAGAATATTCAATCATCCTTTGATTCATAGAGTAGTTATTCTCATTAGTCTGGAAAGGCTTCAGATTATTCATTCTATTTGTTGTGCTGTATAAAGTCTACATTTGATTGCTAATACTTGATGAGTGTTTTATGTAATTAAAAATCCTGGTTGTTGTACAGAACAATGAAATATGCATAATTTCCCTTTGTGGTTTTTTTCCTCCCTAACTCAAAGCTGTTCATACTTTGTAATTTAGAAGAGGTAAAATGGTCTATTAATGAGTCAGTGACAAACAACCACCGAACTTCTGGTTTCATTTCCCATTTGAACCCATAAGCAATCTTTCATCAGTTTCATCAGATAAAACTGTCCTCCTGATATAGCCTGACTCAGTGCTGAAGCACGCTGACAGCTTGAATCGGCTTGAATCCCCTAATTCCACAATAGGAAAACCTGATGTTTGTAGGTCTGTTTCTTCAATAAGGTACTTAGTCTGGAGAGTGAAGTCTGGGTTGGCCTCTACCCCAAAAGGGCTCTGGGATCTGTATCTGCCATCATGACTCTGTATTTGTACCTTCACGGTCTCCCACACTGAATTCATCCTTAGCAGACACTCAAAACCTGATGGCAGGGGATACCCTGGCATATAGATAAGCACTGGGTTTGACAGCAAGTTATTCTGTCAGCTCTTGTCACAGCCCTGGAGCAGAAGATCTGGATGCTTGTCCCTTCCTGCCCTGCCACACAGCAGCATCACCAGCGCAGTGACATCCAGTGGAAGGATAGAGGTGAGAGCAGACTGTGACTGGTGTTACAGGAGCCTCCCACCTTATATTTTCTTCCCCTTCCCCAAAACCCACCTCATTTAGAAGTGTCCTGCAGAGAATACTGGATGTGGTGAGAATGATTTCTTTGACCCCAATCCCTACACAGCTTCCTAGAAACCATCTTTTTTGGGGGCTCTGGATTGAAGTTTTTCTTTTTGATATTTTAATCTTCATACAGGTGTTGCGGTGTGTATTTTGTTATTTTCATTACTTTTACTGTTACTTTTGAGATGGTCTAGCCCTCCCCCCCCCTCCTTCCCCTCAGGTGGTGGGTCCTGGGCCCAAACTCCTCCCCTGATCTCCCTTTTAAGGTTACTCCCCTCCCTTACCTCCCTGTCCATCACCCC
>VYXC01008466.1:56554-98286 GCA_013397175.1 Platysteira castanea | reverse complement strand
ACGGAGAGCACGGGTCCCCGCGACATACAGGGTCCATGCGGGAGGTACTGTTGGTATTCACCTTTAGTTGAAAGTATTTAATACAAGCAAGAATGTTTTAGATTTGCAGTAAAGATCCTCCTGAAACACCAAATTGCTATTCTGGGGAACAAAACCCGTTTGTGTTCACGAGTACGATTACAATCTTGATGGAAAGCAATACTGAAAATCAAAATATATTAGAGGCAAGAAGTGGAAAGAATAGATAAGATCTAAATTTTATGTGTCCAGTATCAAATCTCCAGCAGTGACCTGGTATAAATGTGAACACTTAAAGCTTCATATCCCAAATGTTTTCTAGCAGCAGTGGTGAATGTCAACTTGACAGTAACTTGGGCTTGTTTTCACAGTGTGAAAATCAAAACGTGTGTGACACGATGCGAAAGTATGGCATAAAACCCTTGATGAATGGTGCTGGAGAGCTAACTAGAGCAGCAGAAGGAAAACCGAATGCAATTTTCACTAGATATTCACTAGAATCAATATTGCCTTTTGAGAAGGGTCCCATAATCTTTCCAGTCAGGCCATTTTGCTTCTGGAAACAATTCCACAGGCCATGGTAGTGAAGAACCTGTGAGCTAAATAGTATTAGCAACACTCAGGACTAGGACCTGGGAATGAACTGCAGAAATAATGGCAGCTTGGCTTTGTGGTGCCCAGACAAACACTAGGACTAGCCAAGAGTCAGCTTAAGACTTCTCATCAGTGTGAAGTAAACTCAGTTTTGCCTCTCTAGTTACAAGGGCTGCATCTACTATTTTGGGTGTGGTTTACCCCCCAGCTGCAGAAATCTGGAAGATGGCTATTTATAGTGAGCAGTTTCCCCCTCATTGCCTGTGGGGAGAAGTAAGCACTTCAGGAGAGATTAACTTTATTCTATAAATGAGGGAGACAGAGCTGCCTGTTGAAAGGATTGGCTGCGTCGGCTGGGTGCAGCAACCCCACCTTGGCATTCATGGGAGGAGCTGCAGGCTGGGCAGGCTGCACCAGTTTTTATTAACTGTATTTTTAAACTAACTAAATAATAAGTGTTTTCAGGAGGTAGAATGTGTGACTGCTTTAACTGGCACAAAGTTGTCTCCCACTGAATAGCAATTGTTGAGAAAGGAACAAAGAAACAAAGTCAGAAAGTATAATCTTTTTCATTTATAAAAGCATCACAATTGCAGACACATACAGAATGCAATAACATATTTTATGTTTGCTACTCACTGTCTCAAAGCAGTTTAAACAGCCAAAGGAAATGAGAGAACCAGAAAGATTTGCAGTATGTGTTGATATTCTTGCTGCAGGCAAAGAGACATAGCAAATTGGGTTTAGACAGTTCTGAAGGGAATCCTTTTGTAGAAGTCTAGGCACACCATATTCTATTTTATTTCACAGTGCTGCTGTGAATACAGCATGCCAAAGAAAAGAAAAAAGACAGAATTTCAAGCATAATTGCATATAATTTTAATTAAAAATTATAAAGATCTTTCCTTTCTATAACTTTATTTTCACAAAGTTTCTTGGTAGAGAAAAGAACCAGTAAATGGGAGTGACTGATAAGATGCACAGTAAATGAGATTATTTCTTCTTTTGGGATGGGTTTAGAGACATCAGCTGAGCTGCCATTTTAAAATCTACACATGAGGAAACTACTGTTCCCTTACTGCTGTCATTCCACACTCCCATGGAGTACCCCACTTTCATTATGGGAGTATCAACAGGAAGACCCAAACCTCATAACCCAAGGGAAGATAAAGTAAATGCTTGTATTGATCAAATATTAATATGCGAAAAATAGAAAACCCAAACCCATTCCTCATGCATAAATGTTCCACAAATGCCAGTATAAATATTCCTTTTATAATCTTATAGGGTCGAGCTTATTTGAAAATTTTCAAGGGTTTAACATCTTTAAATATTCCTGTGAGGCAAACTGTTAAAAAACTGAAATGGCACATTACAAAAAACACACAAAACTTACAAAAAATTCTGTGACAAAACAAGTTTTTAACTGGAATTATCCGAAATCCCATATAAATCTTCTTTTGTTTCTGAGACCCCTTTTTTTCTTCCTTACTATTTTAAGACTCTTGCAAGCTGTCAAATAGGAAAGACTGATATGGATGCATTACCTTTAAGTTAACTACAAACACTTCAAACATCTGTCTTGGCCAAAGAGCCAGGGTTGCTTTTGTCCCCTTGAGGCAGCTGGATAATTTCTCCATGGAAGCAGAAGGCTGCACTGGGGCAGAGGTGTGCTCTCAACCTGAATAACACATTTCCATTCTTCTGGATCTGAGTGTCTGCAGAGCCCTTCACAGCTACAGAAGCGAGCTACAGACTGTTCACATTTGTCTGGTCTCTTTTCCTTTCCCATAGACTTTCCTTGCTTTTTTAGTGTTTCATATGATCATCACATTTTTGCGAATTCCCTTTGGCTTCTCTTCCACCACAGCACTCAGATAACTTTTCCAACATGACTGTAGGAAGAGGAAGGGAGAGCCCCAAAGAATCCTGAAGAATGTCTCCCCTCAAAAAAACCCCAGACACTTTCATGGTCAGGAGACAGTCATGCACTGATGAATGACAACATTTTCACCACCTTGCAGTGCAAAGTCAGCTACAATTATTGTATCGATCAATAACTTCTCACAACAAAGGCCATAAGGGTACTCTGCCCTTCAACCTCATCATGTTTCTAGAGAAAGTGATCATGAATAATAATGCCAGCATCCCACTTTCTCAACCTGTTCAAGAAGACTGAAGTCTACTGCAATTTTTTCTTGTGCTTAGGTAAGCACCTATCCTGCACCTCATATCCGCTTCATGATTTATTCTTGTTAGCCTACATCAGACAGTTCTTTGTTGAGCACCACTTTTGCAGCTCCATGGAGCTACAGTCTCCTCTCTCTTTTCTTGTTCTAAATGGGGTAAATCCTAAAACATATCCATGGATCACCGTCTCCAACTTGCTTATTTGGTGTTCTCTCCGAAATTTTTCCTGCGGAGATAAATAGAGGAGAAAAGATAGATTTCTTCTAAATTTGACTGAGGTCTGACTTACAGAACTTTAAATGGATCTTTTAGAAACAAAATTTTCTGCAAACCCGAGTAAATATTTTTCAAAAACTGAGTCACTGAAAATGCTTTGTCCTTCAAAAATGTTACAGTAATACCAAGGACTCAACTGGATCACTAAAGCACAAAAATGAAGAAAGTGCAGCACTGGACTTCCTCTTGTTGCCAGCATTTCCTCTGGGCCCTTGAACCCTGTGGGTGCCACCTCAGCTAGAGGCTCCTCAAGATGCCTTTTTTCCTAGCTCTTCTAATGATGGATTTCACAGCTGGACAGTTTCTTTAGTGGTGATATCTCAATTAGCAAATTCTAGCTGTGAATAACAACATCTAGCCATGGGATTTAAGCCTTTTAAACCAAGTGTTTGAATCTTCTACAGCTTTCTGCATTTTACAGCTTCCAAGCCTCTGGACCATCACTTCATCCTGTGTTACACACACATGTCAAAAGTTAGTTTTAGCTGAATCAAAAAAAGGAGCTGTGAATAGGGAGAAGGTGTATTATCATCTCAGCTGGATTGATTTTACAGTCCCTGAAGTGCTCTCACTTCCAACAGTGCAGGTTCAGTACTGATGAACCCAGTGTGAGGTAAGTGCTAGATCTTTTAATTGGGCAGGGGTGTTCAACACCCAGCATCCAGGGGGGTTCAATCAAGTAATACTGGAAGCTGTTTGATAAATAGCAATAGGTTTGTCACTTAAGGTAAAGCAACACCTTTCAGCGCCTCTCTTTTTGTTGGATTAGGCCTTCATTACAAATACTACTCTCCCCCAAAAGATAAGAGGAGGTGAGGTGTTGAAAACTGAGTGTGATTTTACTGACACAGGCAACCATCTAAAGATGTGCTGCAGCTGCTCACATGGCAGTCACAGGTTGAAAGTATATCCTTTCATCACAGGAGCATCTTCAAACTAAGCACAAAGCTCTTCTTTTGACACTAGGCACTTCTTCATAGAGACACCTGCTTTTTCTTCAATCAGCCTTCAACAGAAGCCTGAAAAGTGCTTTAGGTTGGAAATACACAGTGCAGTAGCTCCTCACAAATGGCAAAGTGGCTGATGAGCTGGTAGTGATGGTCATGAAATATGCATGTGGACAATGAGTGCTGAGTGGGAATGTAAGCCATTAAGGTCCCTATTTCATTTATGCTATTGTAAATCCATAATGGTTTCTTCAGAATTATCTGGATTTGTAATATGGGGTAGCAGAATAAAGCATCCTTAATTCCTGTGAATGCAAATGACATTAGAGTGGAGTCTATTATTTCAGCATTAATATTGACGCATTTGATTTTTCACCCTCATGAGTAAGCTTCACTGCTACCTAAAAGGAGAAGCTAAAAAGAAATTAAGTATTTTCTTACTGTACATAAAATACTTTTTATTTTTTTTAGTCTTGACTATCTGATTTGACCACTGCAGTGTTCATGACACCACATCTAATCACACTTACATTCTCACAGAACAATGAAAGGAAAAAACACTTTAAAAATCAAAGACATGATCAGGACATGAGCAGATAAATTAAAATTTAAACAATATCAAGAAGCACAGTAATGCTCAGAACTGCAGGATGATTGTGGAGTAGGAAGTCTTAAAATAGTTCTGATACTGATTTGACAAGTATTTTATGTAGGGTGTGGAATCAGACCTAGACTAGTATTTTGGATGTGCTGCTCTGTGGCCCTCAGCAGGCTCCCTCTGTGTCCCTCACTTGCATGAAAGTCCCTCACTGCCACAAAGAATTTCCCTCCCTACCAGATCCCTCAATCCATCCTGAGAGTTGTGGGGCTGATGGAAGGACAAAACTTTCTTGAAATTGGCCTCCTTTATGGATCTGCCCTTTCCTTTCTAGCTCACAGGAAGAGTGATCCCAGAGAATGACCAGCATGACTGAGGAGGTGGGAAAGTTATAATAAGGATTCAGATCACCTCACACTGATCCATCAGCAGCAACATCTAAATAATTCACAGGTTTGCATTGCCACGTATTTCCTTTCATCTTGGTGCTAATGTAGTTAACATTAATTATGATGCTTTGTTACACTACAATGACAATTAGCTGTCCTATTTTGAGTTTAGGAAATCAGGAGTAATTTAGTATGCTGTTGAAGATGCCATCAATCTACATGCACCTCCATACAGCCTGACCTCACTTGTTCATTTTTGGAATAAGTTTACCTTCTAGCTCTGTTGATTCAGCACCCAACTGGATAACTGTTGGGGTGCATGTTTCATCTGTTTTATGTTAAATCCACTGTTTATTGTATGGTTCATCCCCACTCCCCCCCTGAAGATAAAATGGTTTTTCCCTCTCCTCCCCTCAACCTACCCACTCCCCTAATAAAGTCATATCCTGCCCCTGAGCCCCTATCCATCACCCAAACCCCTCCTCTATTTCTAGAAGTTTCCCTATCAATCTTCCAAACCCTGCCCTTAAGCCCTGTCAATCCCTCAAGATCCACTCCCTTTGTTCCAGAGAATTCTATCTTCCTGGACGCCCCATTTATCTGCTATTATATCAATCATTCAATTGTAACCCCATTGGTTACTGTATCTCACGTCCCCCCCCCCTTGCTCCATTCCTATTGGTGGTGTCTGGACTCTGCCACCTGTTACCACCCCCCTTTATTCAATTGTAACCCCATTGGTTACTGTATCTCACGACCCCCCCCCTTGCTCCGTTCCTATTGGTGGTGTCTGGACTCTGCCACCTGTTACCACCCCCCTTTAAAGGCTGTTACACCCTTTGTTCTTCGGTTCAGTCACTCCGGTCCACTCCGGTTCGGTTGCTCCCGGTCCAGTCCGTCCGGGTTCGGTCCCGCCGGTCCCTGGGTTTAGGAAATAAACCGCTGATTCCTGAACGTTGCCGGGGTGTCTGGACTCTCCTTCTCCCCTTTGCTCTCGAGCCTCGCAGCTTCCCTGGATTCTCGCCTGGAGCCGTTCGGCTCCGAACCCGCCTGCGCCCCTTGACTCATCGGGCAAGGGCGGACCGTTATCCTACGGCGTGCCCCGCTTTTTCGAGCTAGCCAGGGACACCGCCCGCAGTGGCAGATCGCGGGACCCACCGCAGATAACATTAAATTATTCAAAGAGGTGAGAAAAAAGTAATTATTGTGTTAATTCTTCACTGTCATTTGTTTGCGGTCTATCACAAAATGATACCTGTGTGACCTTTTTGCTGTGTGTAAATTACTATCTCCTCAGCCTAGAAAGAGCTGGCTGCTAGGAAGGAGCACCAATGCCACTAGCAGTGGCACAGCACTGTCATTTACACCTTTCAGAATGATGCTATTGCCTCCATAAGGCAGTAGTAGTAGTTCTGGTTCAGATTATGAAATCTTTGTCTACAATTAATCTGGTGTTTTTGAGGGTGACATGTTCTTTATTAGCATACTTTAGTTCAATTAATATTTATAACATTTTGCCCATTTTTTCCTGTTTTCCATTTAATTCCACTTGTTCTAACTCTGAAGTAATTCTTTGCTTTAGTGACGCAGTGCACAATGTATCTTATCTCAACTAAATGCTTTGGCTATGTTTGGTAGCACCTTAGCAAAGTAAGCACTTTCTATTCATTACTTAAATCAGTGACTGGAACATTTTGGTGTTTTGCTCCTCTTTGGTTATAGATGCTCTCAGACAGATAAACATATCTGGTGGACTGAACAGAAGTCAATATTTAATAAATGACTGCCTTATAGGAACTTCGTCTAAACTGTGAAATTAATAATAAATGTTTTCAAATAGATGCTTTCCACCATAAGGCCTTTTGAATCATTTATAAGTTGGGTCCCTTCAGTAAGTCTTTTCATATTTAATGCATTAAGTTGGAGTATTTATTGCATTTCTGAAAAGAACAAAAAATGAGGTTCAAGAGGAAAATCACCGAGGGTTTGGAGGAAAGGAAGACCACATATTTAAGGTCATATACAACTAAATGGAGGTAGACTGTGCATTTAGGTAGAACCTTAAATAAAACGCTGTCCTGTCCTCCACCAAAGGCTTATGTTTTGCATTCATATCTGAAATATCACTTCTCCAGCACTCCCTCGTTATGCAAAGCAAACAATTGAAGAAGCTCTTAAAAAACTTATGGTGGGCTCTTTTGTACAGTGCAGACAGCAAACAACTAACCCTACCCACCAGCTTCTCAACTCCTTCCCTCCACCATTTACCACTCGTGTGCAGGTCCGTTGAGGAGACTGCTGAATTTTACAATTACAGGATCATAGAATAGTTTCAGTTGGAAGGGACTTCAAAGATCACCTCATTCCAACTCCCTGCCATGGGCAGGGACACCTTGCACTAAATCAAGTTGCTCGGAGTCCCACCCAACCTCGCCTTGAACACTTGCAGGGATGGGGCATCCCACCTTCTCTGGGCAACCTCTTCCAGTGACTCACTACCCTCACAGTAAATAATTCTTTCCCGGTATCTAATCTAAACCTATTGTCTTTCAGTGTGAATACATTCCCCCTTGTCCTGTCACTCCATGCTCTTCTAAAAAGTCCTTCTCCATCTTTCTTGTAGGCTCCCTTCAGGTACTGAAAGGCAGCAAGTAGGTCGGTCATTCCCAAGCCTTCCCTTTTCCAGGCTGAAAAATACAATTCTCCCAGCCTTTCCTAGTAGGAGCAATGCTCCATCCCTCTAATCATCTTGATGGCCTCCTCTGGACTTGCTCCCACAGGTCAATGTCCTTCCTGTGCTGGGGACCCCAGAGCTGATGCAGCACTCCTTCTGGGGTCTCACCAGAGCAGAGCAGAGGGGCAGAATCCCCTCCCTTGCCCTGCTGGCCACGCTGTTTTTGATGCAGCCCACCATACGATTGTCTTTCTTGACTGTAAGCCAGCTCATGTCCAGCATTCTCTCACCCACCAGCACCCCCAAGCCCTTCTCTGCAGGGCTGCTCTCGACCAGTTCATCCCCCAGCCTGTGTTGGTACAGGGGGTTGCCCCAACCCTGGTGCAGCACCTTGCTCTGGGTCTTATGAGATTCCTCATGAGGTCAGAAGCCTCATGAGGTTGCCATGGGGCCATGTCTTGAGCTTGTCCAGGCCCCCCTGAAGGTTCCCCCTCACACCTTCCCAGTCAGTCTGTGCCTCTCCCTGCTCCTGAAGGACAGTTGGCAAATGTGCAGCACAAATTTTTCCCTCAGTGCCTGACTCAGGACAAGCTTGGGCACCTATGTGGATGAAGCTGAATTGCAAGTGGTTATTTCAGTATGAGGTGCTTGTAAAAATCAGTCTTCAGGTTTGCAAACACTTCATGGGGACAGAGTGGCCGTGAGAAGAGATGGAGGCTTGCTTCATGTAACGTACTCGGATTTGATACACTCATAACAGCGTTTAACCTGAAGAAAATATAAATGTTTTCAAGACCTTTAAAACACTGGCATTTGTCTTGTATCTCTGTTTGGACACCAAGCTAGCTAGCATCTTTTATTAAAAATTAGGAATTATTTCATTTTCAAAAGCTAGAAAATGTGTAAGAATGCACTTAAATCAAGGCACCAAAAAAAATTTTTTTCACTTATCTGAAAATTATGGATAACTTTTTTTTTTGCTTCTTACTGCAAATACATGGTCTAAAAATCTTTTGTAATGCAGGTCTTCTGAATGAGTTTGCAGTGTTAAATTTACATTTTTTATTGTAAAGGTCAATGCTGCTAATATATGCAAGATGTTTTGCATCTGTAACACACAGACTAGCAGTTACTATTAGCAGCACCCTGTCTATTTACTTTGCTGTGATACCCATTTGTCTGAAATAAATGTTTATTCTGTGGTTGCCATCATCAAGATTAGGAGCTGTTCAAATGACCCGATTTTGGCTGCACAAGGCAAATGAATAGCATGAGGTGTATCTCAGTCTGATACCCTGCAGATTCAGTAGGTCCCACTGTGATACCAGGCCCTGATATAATTTTGTCTTACATTAATACAAAGCAGCAGGATGTAGCTGTGGATGAACAAGCTCCTCACCTCCCCACCAATGAATCATGCAGAAACTGTGAAAAGCAGCAGCTCAGTTTTCCATTCTCAGGCCTTAACTTGAAATATTTCTTTAATACACTACAGAAGAGCCCAGGACCACAAGAATTACCTTTGTAAAGCAGAGGAGATGCTTCCCAGCAGGATAGAAAAGAGTGGGAGGATGCTGATGGTGATTGAGATTTTAGATGCACATGGTATTTGATATCAGCCTTGCAAAGCTCTCTAGTCACTGTACTGGCACATTCCCATAAGATTAATCTTCCCATGCACAAAAACACATGTGCTGATTTAGACATTGCATATTCTGCCAAGCATTGAGACAGCTGGAAGCTGAGTGTCCTAAAGTGCAGCACCCTGGGGTCCTCTGTGCTGAACCAGCCCTTTCTGGTTTCTGCATATGTACACATGAGGTATCAAATCTTCACTAGGCACTGTAGCTGAAATTTTTAAGAGGCTTAAAATGAATAATTTTTTTTCTCAGCAGCCTGACTAAAACACAGTGATCATTCTATAGAGATCTAAAGTTATAGAATTCCTTATGTTGATTTGCTAATTTCATTATGATTGGTTAATAAATCACTGTATCCAAGTATTAACATTATTTGTTTGCAACAGATGTTTTCTTTGGTTATATGACTCTCTTGCAACAGTTTTAATTAAACTTTGGATGTATGCTATAAAAATAGAGTGCAGACACTGCTTAAATTCACAGATTCATTTGAACTAATTTTAATAAAAATTTGTAGGAAGAATCTTTTCCTAAAAAAAGGAAAAAAGGGGGGGATCTGTCCCCCAGTCTTATCCTAGAACCCCTTAAGTTTAAAATTCTCTCAAAGAATTTAAAATGTAAAAATTAATGTTTCCTTCCTAGGGTTGTCAGGCATTAGACCCCATGAAATGTTGTTGGTTCAGGTTTCCTTCTTGTTGGGAACGCTGGTAGGCCAGAGCAGCAATAAAGGAATATTGGAAACGATTTTTAGTCCTACTGCTTCCCAGAGTCTGTCTAAATTAGCACAAATGGCTCTGCAGCTTGCCATCAATGTTCTGATACAAACAGCTGGTTAGGTCACAGCTTCATTAAATACTCACTCTATTTATTACTGTCACCCGCTTCCTGGAGGCTGTGTTAAACCAAGGTCCAAAGCTTCCACAGTTTTAGAGGAAGTAGCCTCCCCCCAGCTTGTGCTTCTCCACACCCCCAATATATAAGCTCTCAAGCTGTAAACAATACTCTTACACACATCAATGTATTTTTTCCTGACTGAAAATGTAACTCCTGTTATTTCAGTTTTTGGAGACTGGAGAGGCAAGACTCATGCTGTTATTTTCTCTAAGGAGTATCATGTAGATTTAAACATGATCATTTGTGAACATGGACAAATTTCAGAATTCCTGTGTTCTCCCACAGGCTCTACTGGGAATATAGTCTAACAGCTGGAGATAACGTTAGTAAAGTGCAGCAAAGCCTATTACCCAGAAAGTGAGAAGTCAATACCATCTTTTTAGTCATATTCTGATATGAAGGAAAGAAAATATCTTGCGTGAAGACTTCTATTTGATTTTGCCCAGGGCTATGAGAAATGAACAATCAAGGATTTAGCCATGCTGGATGAAGATTTTATTGCTCCTAGGTGCCAGCCCAACCTTGACTGGCTGTATGCCAGGGAACTCAGTTCCTTGAGAAAGAAGGAAATGGCAGTTTTCTAGGAGGGAAAAACTTTATTGTCTCCTAATAAAGTACAAAAATTATTCAGTTTGTACCTCAGGTGCAGTCTGACAACCTGGTTGAAATTCACCCCATCAGCAGTTTAAGCATCATAGGGGTGTACAAAACAAGTACTCTATTTTGATGTTTCTCCAAGAGAAGTAAAAATTCCCAAGCAAATGCAAAATTTCCCACATGCCACCTCTTCTTCAGAGAGTGGAGAGGAAAAGGAAATATGCTTCTAGCAGATTTTCTAAGTCACCATCACCCCAGGTGTGAGTGACTTTGCAGGTTTACTCTGGGTTAATAGTACAAACTATGTTTAGATGAGGGTTGGCACTTTGACCATCACATCTTGCTTAGCCAGTATGATGGTAGGGTTTTTTCCACTGGACGTAGTGGAGCCTGGCAGCAATTTGATCACAAAATAACTTTTTTTCCTTCTGCTGCCATCAAGCCACAACATTACACAGTATAGAAACTCTCCCACAAGAATCTGTAGGACCTTATAGAATTTGATAAAGATGAAAATTATAAAGCCAGTGGTTGGGGAAAAAAAAAAAAAAAGGAAAGTAATGTTTTCTTCTAACAGCGTGAAAGAAGAGAAGAAGAAGAATACAAAGTCAGGAATGAAGATGACATTTGCTATTGTCTCCTAATAAAGTACAAAAATGATTCAGAAAAGCTGAGGAGGAATAATTCAAAGAAAACAATCAGTAAGGAATTTACACTGAAAGAAACAAACAAACCAAAAATAACTAGAGAAAGCTGGCAAGACAAGCTGTTGAATTGTCATCCTGGGAGATACCAATCTATGTGAGATGGCTAAGAATAACAAACTCAGTCCAGGCAGATGCAAAGGGGTGGAAATGATAGCAAGTCCCTGACAATTCAGTCTGGAATGTCACTCTCACACATTCTGTCACTTTTGTGGAGTGCAAGTCACATTTTATTTCATCAATGACAGTCAAATTATTTTTTATCACAGAGACAATATTATTTGATTCATACAAACAACACCTATCTTAGCTATCATCTAGCACTATGTTTTTCATTACAGGAAACTGCATTTTGGCTGCTAGCAGTTTATTGGTAAATCTCCCTTGATCCTGGGTTCAGTCATGGTACTGATGATGACTGAGATGGCCACCTAAAAACCAGAAACTAGACAGGAATACGGGAATAAAGGTTGGTATTTATTTGAAGGGCCTTCAAAGGTACCACCCTGGGCAGGCCAAAAGCTACTCCCAAGATGGACCCCGAGTCACGAGTTCTTCACACATTTACAAGTTTGCTTCATTTGCATATCAGGGTTAATTCTCCAGTTAAAACTTCAGTTAATGGTGTAATTTTCCCCAAGTTTGCCCCCGCTTCTAAAATTTTGGTTTACACATTTTGGGCCTAGGATAATCTGGGTGTCCTTGGACTGCAAACTTAGAGAGGCTTGTTATGTCTAACTAGGGTGAGAGAACAGAAGTTGACAGGCTACAAAAAACTTCAGAGTTACACACTAGACAGTACAGGATTTGAAAAACATAAAAATTAAAACCTAAGACATCACTGAGATCACCAGCACTGCAGCACACAAGTTGATACATTTGAAAGTTGCACCAATGCCTATTAGAGATAACATGCTAATCTCACCCTCAGTGCTCCTTTTGGAGTTCTGTGTCCTGCTCCAGGCTCCCCAGCACAGGGCAAGCATGAAGCTACTGGGAAATATCAGGCAAAGGATCAGAAAAATGATTCAAAGACACAAGCATCCCTCCTACCTGGAGGATGAAGGAATTGGGACTCTTCAGCCTCGAAGGTGAGGAGAAGGATAAATCAAGGGATCTTATCCATGTGTATCAATACCAGATGTGAAGAGTAGAGGAGATTGATGCCTGAAAGGTAGGCCGGAAATAAATCCCTGTAGACCGATGTCTATAGAGCAGGTATTTGTTTATTGCAGCGCTGGTGGTGAGGGGCATTACTCCTCCTAACTCACCTACCCTTGTCCAGTGCTGTGGTATACTTATACAGTAAATTTTGCATAATGTTGCTATGTCATTACATCATCACATACATGCCAGAACTAATTTACATAGCATGATCTCATGGTTATTAGATAATTTTTTACACTCTGCTTGCGCCTCCCCAGTTCAGGGGTCTTTGGGGGTCTTGGATGAAGGCTTCTAAAGTCTTCTTCGCACTTGCACTTTTCAACTTTGTCTTCAGGGCACACATAATTACGGTGCTTCTTGGTCCACCTGGTATTAACTGGCCTAAATTCTTTGTTTTGTGGCTAACTGGCTTTGCACTTGGCAATTTCTCATTAGTACTACACTTACCTATCTCTGAAACTATACACCTGGTGAGTTTTTTCTTTCTTTTTGTCTATTCTGCATTTAAGCAACTAGTTAACCATATACTAGCCATTACATTGTATAGAAGGTTATTCATATCAGGTTATATAGGTATAGAAGTTATGATTCAGGTTATATAAGTATCAGGTTATAGAGGTATAGAAGTTATGATTCAGGCTACATACGTCAAAGCTATGATTCAGGCTATATAAGTATAGAAAGCTATGCTTCAGATTATATTGATATTAGGTTACATAAATGGAGCCAGGTTCTTCTCAGTGGTGTTCTGTGTCAGGATTTGAGACAATGAGCATAAACTGAAATACATAAAATTCCATGTAAATACACCATGTGATTATTTTATTATTATTATTTGAAATTTTTTATTTTATTGTGAAGATTTCCCAGAAATCCTCCAAGTCCAGGCTTGGAGATATTCAAAATCCAGTTGGGTATGATCCTGAGCCATCTGCTCTCCCTGACCACGCTCTGAGCAAGGCAGTAGCATTAGATCATAACCGTAGATGACTTCCAAACTCAGCTATTCTGTGATTGGTATATCTGTAAATGCAAGGGAAAAAAAGTACCTGTCTTAAAATGTTGACATATAATTAAAATGGTGCATCATGTCTCTATGCACAGCTCCAGGATATGATGTTCACTGAGACAGTTTAGCATAACACTGTCAGAACACTGGCTTGTTCCAGGTTATAGGGCCATTATACTAATAACCCACATCATAGAAATCTGTAGATTCTTCTGTTTTATTACTTCCTAATGTACAACAAATGTCAAGGTGCTTCATGAAAGGCAATAATCATTGCTGTATTTCCCATCACTGACAATATTATAAATTATATATAAACTTCAAAGCATAGTCACACTCAGGATCTTTGACATGACAAATATTAACTGAAGACTGGGTAAAAAAAAGATCTATTGGTCCCTAAACCTGAGAAATACAGAGCCCTCCTCTCTTCACTTGAGGGTAAAATCCTACCTGGGATGAACGGATGTTTTGCCATTCCATGCAGTAGAGTCAGAACTTGGCAAATAATCAGCTTTGATAGACACTTAGAAAGTAATGAACAAATGCTCCACATCTGTCAATATAAAATACCGTGGGATGCTTTCATGGATTTCTGCAGCTAACAAAGAGCTAAGAATAATTAAATTTAATTTAGTTAAAACTTGCACTGTTAACCCCCTAAAAATGCTCTAGGATTACCTATAATTAATATTCAAGCAAAACCTTAACCAAAAGTGTATGCAATAGTCATGGCAATCCTAACCACCCTTCCTCCTGCTCTCAGTTAGTATTGGCTGATGACACTAATTTCTCATGAAATTTCTGAGACTGGCACAAGCTGAATCCCAGCACCCCTCTCTCCCCATCCAGAGGGATGGAGCAAGTTTTTGGTGTTTCCTGGTGGATGATTAGTTGCAAGAAAAGCATAGGAGCAGGTGCAATGGGAGCTTCAGCTCAGGAAGCCATCAATAGCCTGCTAACACTTCAGGATATTCTGCTGTCTTGTGGGTACCACCAGAAATCAGTTTTTTAGCATAGGGTGTGATAGAGTTTCCGCTCAGCTGAGTCCTGCTGATTTTTAAAGGGTTTGGATGACTTGTAAGATCATTGCAGGCAGGCATTTGGCAGCTCAGGACAGGGTTGAAGAGATGCAGGGCAAAAACATCATGGTGAGGTGGACAAGATAGAGGCTTAAGCAAATGAGATTAAAACCCTTTAAAGTTTGGATGATTGGAGTGTTTAATTTCTATTTATCCACAGTTTGGATTAAAATAAATCTATTTTCAGGTCTCCTTTTGCAGCTTTATTTCAGATCCCTTATCTGAAGCAAAGCGGAGGACAGAGTAATGTTGACACAACTGGAGGCACAAGTGAATGCAGTGACTTTCTTCAGCATGTACTGGAATGACACTTTAAATCCAGCTTCTTACAAGATGTACTTTTTGATTGTTTCCAGTCTGTCACAGGCTTCAAAAATATGTAGGCTTTCTGGGAACACACTGTAATATATTGACATTTTATATACATAAGCCAAATATTTCAGAATATTGACATCACAGATGACACACATTTTAATCCTGTTAAATATATTACAAAAACAGTGAATTGTACCTTCTTGTATTGTAGCTGATGACCATTCATTATAATGAAAAAACAAAAAGTTTTGACATCATCTCATGATATTCTCTTACCTGTAGTGATGATCACTGTCACAAGGGATAGAATATAGATGAAGTAAAGATACTAGCCATCCTAGGTTTAGTATTACACACCATTAATCAAATTAAACAGAAAAAAAAAAAAAAGCCAGCTAATTTGAAAACATCACAAATCGAGGAAAGACTATAAGAAATTGAAAGAAAAATCTCATCAGAGCATGATCTTATTCAGCACCATTCTAGCTGACTGGCACTGCTACAGGTGCCTCTGCTAAAAAACTCTGCAGAGCTACAAGGCAGTGCCCAGTCAAACAGAGTGGGGAATTTCCCAGGAGTTAGAAAGCCTGTATTATTGAGACAAACTGAATCATGTGAACAACCTGTAGTTGCTTATATGCAGGAAAAACAAACAAATGAAACCCCAAACAACTAAACTCAGTGATCATACTCACAAGTCTTCTGTGAAGAGATACTCTTACAGTACAGGATAAGCATTAATGGCAATTACTAATTTATATATAAAAACATGTGTGTGCACATCTGCAGAGGTGAAGGTGGAAATGAGCAACAGATATTTAAAGGCAAGTATGTACTGGCTGGTTTTACTGTAAACACAACTCAGTGTTGCTGAGCTTCAGTTAAAGTCCCAATACAAAGTACATCCCTACCAACAGATTTTTTCATGCAGAAATCTCTTCAGAAGTTGGAATCACATTTTTTTGTTAATTTGTTTGGAGGAGGGGATGAAAATTTTCAGATCCAATTATTTAATTGCAGACTTGCAGTTACCCTATTAAAGACAGCACATAATTAAGACAGCAGAATATTGGTAAACAATGACTTGGTTTCAGTTATAAAAAAGGGAACTTATTTTTAGTAAGACGTCTTAGTTTCTTCCAATGTTTTTATTGAATATGTGCAGTTAAAAGACTGTAATTTAAAAACTACTAATGTTTTTATAGGTTACAATAAACATAAACAATATTCCAGCATTAGCCACATGCCAGACCTATGCAGTAGGGTTGCTGATGTAAATTCTTGTAGAGTTTGGAAATAGTACAGTAGTGAGTCCAAAATATGAAGAAATATTTTCTGCAAAGCAACCTAGATAATGGGCTATAGAAGAAAACAGTTGTGATCGATCTGAAAATCTCTGGAGGAGGTTAAAACCTTCTCAGCAAAATGAATAGATTTTGGCTACAGTCCTCAGTTACCATTAGTGAGAGGGGAAGAGGAAATGCTGCCCAAAGGCTGAGGAGAGCTTAGCTCATGAGGATGCTCTCTGGTGCAGCAGAGCAGTGCCAAGAGGCAGCGTGCCTGAGGGGATCTCATCCTACCACCCACAGCAGATCCCTGAGAGCATCTGGGCAGGCTGGAGCTGCAGAGGTGCAGGTTCTGTAACAGGTGCAGAGCTGCAGTCAGTGCCAACAGAAAGTAAAATTGTGGTTATCTTATAGACATGGCCACAGAAATTAGAGTTACAACATCTGTGCCCCTTACGGGGGTCAGAAGCCTCTCCTTTAGTCACAGGGAATACCCCTCGCTGCTCCCGCAGCTGCATGGGGAGGAGAGGGTCTGTGGGGAGTGATGAAGGTTTTGTGCTGGCTGCCAGAGTGCTCACACTGAACCAAAGGTGGGTGTTACCTAACACTGCTGGGCAGGGATGCTGGAAAAATGGCTTTTTTTCCCCTGTTACCATGGAGATGGTCAGACCAGACCATTAATGAGATGTCTGATGGAGCAGGCAGTATAATACCATATGCAGCAGGCTGATGTGGGACAATAATCCTGTATATCAGCCATCTACTTACCAGAACACTTCTAGCTGACTGTGATAAAGGTGGTAAAAGGAATATCTAAGCTGTGGCCTTGTACTTCAAGAATGATCTTTATTCAAAATTGGATATTTCTCACCCTTTTTGAGCTAATATCTGACACTAATGCCATCTGTAATATTATTATACCCTCCTATCTACTATTTCAAATTTTATACTAGTCTATTAATTATTAAGTTCTTGTAAAAATCACTATGATAGAAACATGCTGCACTTAGGTCTGAAAAGAAAACATTTAATCTTTCTTACAGTGTAAGTTCTTCTAGCAGTCACATAACTTCAATACTTTAGTTTCTAGCTGGAGTACTTCTAGCTTCCAGCACTTTTAATATGGTTTCCTGGAAAATCAGGGGAGATAAGCACATGTGTCTGCATAATCAAGTCAGCTCATGTGTAGTGGAATAAACAGAGAGAAAGACTTACGTGCTTATTTCATTAGTATATACTATTGCAAAATAAGTGGTGTAATATGTATGAAAATATTTTACAAATTAAGTTTTTTTTTCTAAGTCCAGATTTATTTTATCCCTTTGAAGCAGAAGAGCATGGAATCAATCTTCTACTTTGAATGTTATAGATAATCTGATATTCAGAAGCCTTCTGAGCACAAAATCCTGTGTGGGCGGACACAGAGGTATGAAGCTGGGATTTCAGGCAATATAGAGGGGCAGAGGTTTTGAAAGCAGTAGATAGAGCTGAATCAGAGAGAGGAATGAAAGCAGGAAAAAGAAACCTCTGCAATTTTTACTGTTGCAGGCGTTAGACACTCAAAAACCTCGGTTTGAGGACTCTCCCTGCTGCAAGTAACCTTATGCACATGACTGTACAATCAGACTCACTCACAGACTAAGGAATGCCTTGGCAATAGCAGCCATATTTCTCCGACCAATTTTACACGGGCTGCTTATCATTCATATTTAAAATCTAGCAATGGAGAGTTTTAAATTATTCAGTTTGGGTAATTACTGTGCAAAATGCTAAGGCATAATGCTTGTGTTCATCGTTTACACCAAATGTCACTGGACGTACCCTAGGTATTAACTGAGCCCAGATCCACCAGATACATGAGAAGCATCTGTGAGAACAGTTACTCAACCTGCTACCCAAGCCATTGTTCTCTTGGGCAAAAAATAGACAGGACAAGGAACACATTACTGGAATCTAATCCTGCAGTAATAATAGGTTACCTCAACCACCTGCCTGCTATTAAGTACATGCCCTAAATCAATTATATAGCTCATTACACAATCACTGTTTGGGCCACCTAGTTAAATGCATCTAGATAAATACATAGATTAAAATGAGTGCATCTAAACTAGAGATGTGCCATAGAATTTAAGAAAAGGCTAATTAAGGAAATAGTCTGTTCAGTAATAAGACATAAAACTCTTAGTCCCTTTTTTCCCCTCCTTCACTTATAAACAAAATCATCCATAACTCTTAAAGAAAGACTGTAAAAAAGGCACTATGGAAAGCAGTTTCTACAGTGAATGATTTTTAGACTTTGGAGTCTGGAATACAGAGGAGAGATTCTGCATATGTTAGGTACAAAAAAATATTAAAAAATATATTCAGAAATATCAGAGAAGTCATTGTCCCTGGGCCTTTTTTTTAATCCTATGAATCCTATTAAAACAAAAAATGTCCAATTACACTGAATTATGTGATTCTGTGTGTTTATTTACTGTAGATATTTTTCACTAGGTATGAGAATAAGAACAAACTTGGTTTCATAACAATCTCATTTCCCTCAGACGAATTTAAATAGGAATTTGAAATATTGAAGGCAGGCAAATCACAGTTAATTTTCCAAAGAAATACACCAGGGGTTATAGTTCATTATTATTACTACCTATCATGTGCATTATAATATCATCTAGAAGCTTCACATATGGACCTGGACCTCACTGATGTTAACTCTGCACCGCAATAATAGCTGGAGACGGGTAAGAAGTAGGAATGTTTCTGTTGATTTCAACAAGTGTTGAGTTCTGCATTCCTGACAGCAGTACTGTAGCTGTTTCAGTTCTGTTTAATAATGTGGCAGTTAAAAATAAATAAAGGCAAATGTTAGCCTTTCTCCATTACTAGTCTGGGGAATTCACCCCGACTGTTTTATGTTATAGAAAATGTGTTTGCAAAGGCTAGAACCACCATGCTGCATTTCACAGGGAATTTTTGTCAAGTTCTATTAATCAAATAATGCAAGCAACAATTTGGTGCTCTACATTCAGCAATTGTTTATGTTATCTGTTACCTTATGTCTGAATTTTTAGACCAGCTTTTCTTTTTTACCTCATTTATATTACAGAATTTCTTCCCACTGTTTTACCCACAAAGCATTTTTTAAATGTGCACATCAGAATTATATAGGGAAATCCTATTTATGCTCTGACTGTGTCAGTCTCCAAAAACAGCATTATCTCCCTCCTTCTACTCTTAGAAGTTAGTCCCTTGCCTCTTCATCCAGGGGCTCTATTCAATCCTTCTGGCACATCCTCTATCAGTAACTGGGCTGCTTTCTTTCTCCCTTGGACTCCTGGATAATTTATAAGTCATTCCTTAGGAGTGCACCATCCCCACTTCTATACGTACTTGTTACTCTTAGAGATTTTCACATTTCTCTGTGCTTAAAATCTCCTTTTTCTTTTCCATTTCTTTTTTTTAAATGGATTATGTTGTATCATGTAATACAGATCCTTCTGTGTGATGAACCTCACACTGCTCTTCCACAAGTTTTTGTGGCTTTTACACTCACATTTTAGGCAATGTTTGTTATTTACACCTTCACTGATGAAAATGCTCAGTGTCAGCCTGGTCTTAAT
This sequence comes from Platysteira castanea, assembly GCA_013397175.1. Classification (NCBI taxonomy): domain Eukaryota; kingdom Metazoa; phylum Chordata; class Aves; order Passeriformes; genus Platysteira; species Platysteira castanea. The sequence continues at coordinate 78,289 of VYXC01008466.1, read as the reverse complement.
CATCCCAGGACCTCTGTCTCAAGGCAAGTATTCACTGGCAATAGCTCTCAACTGGACTTCATTATCCATTTAACATGAATTTTAGTAGTGCCCTAGAGTGCTAATGTACTTATGGTCATACCAAACATATTGAAGTTTATTATGCTGGTGCTATTAACCAATTTTCTAACCTCAAAAAAAGGAAATCGCACTTACTATGAAAAATTTGTTGGACGACTTATGTCTGCTGTACTCTTATGTTTTGATTTTGTTGTCAGCTTCTACCAAGCTCCAACCTTCTCTCCTTAATTTTAGTTGGGTCAGCCAGCAGGTCTGCAGGTCCTCGCTCTTTTCAAATTCAAGGGAATTATTCTCCTTCTCTTTGAATTTCCATGATATATTAAAAGACCAAAGATTATCTCAGACAGATTGGATTCAATTTATCAAAACTGGCTGATATTTAAGATATCTATCTCTGAATAGACATGAATCACATGTCTCTTGGATGCAATAAAATTGAAAAGTGTATAGTCTTCCTCTGAAAACAAATCACACAACTCTGTTATTTTTCAAATAAAGAGTAGAAACATTTATTGGACATGTAGACTTTTTACATCATTTATGAATAATTTTACCATTCTTCATTCCTAATATAACTTCCAAAAAATTATCCTTACTTCTCCTCACATGGATTTTTGCCTGTATTTAGCTACAATTTTATCTGTACTGCATTTAATAAATTCCAAGTTATATTAGTTCCTCTCTATTTTGACTTTTGAGTTTTTAATAAACATTTAATTGATTTTAATGTCATCATTTGTAATTGTTGTAATTTTAGTATCTCCAAACTTTTCTTCTTTCCTGGGGAAATGGTAGCTTCCTCCTACCAAAACCTGACCCTCTGTATTTCTGTTTCCAGAGATTGTTTCTATTTAAAACATTCCTTTATAGTTTTGCTTACAAGACTTCTCAGTAAAGGGAAAATTGATCTGGGGTTAGTTAGCTAATATTTAAATTCAATACATTTTTGATTCTCATTTTCTGAGGCAATCAATAACTCTCAAAGGAGTAATATTGGTTCAGAATTCCTCTAACCAAGACTCTTCTGTTCTGTTCTTCTAATAAAGTAATCAACAATGTTATTTTGAGAAGCTTTACAGATCTGCATGACTTCAGACTTCGTTGTTTTCTTTTTCTATGCCTCATATTAGTTTAAAAATAGGAATAAAATAATGATTTGAAGAGGGTGGTTCTTTAGACTTCCTGGAGTAGGTACACAATGATAACATCTCAGGAGACTCAAAGGACTACAGAACAGAAATGGCATTTTTCATTTTTGAGGACTGTAAGTGGTTGAACACACACTTTCATTATTCTGGCTTGTGATAAATATTGAAAGAAACATTAAAAAATCTACACCATTGATGCCTTCTCCAGCTACCTAGAAACAGGGACTAGACAGGAGTAAGGGAATAAAGGTGGGTATTTATTTCAAAGGTACCACCCTGGGGAGCCAGAGGCTACTTCCAAAATGGACCCCAAGATGGATGATGAGTCACGAGTTCTTCACACTCTTATAGGTTTGGTCCATTTGCATATCAGCATAAATTCACCAATTAGAACTTTAGCTCTTTTCAATTTCTCCGCCTCTCTCATGGTCCTAGTTTACACCTTTGGGCCTAGGACAGCCTAGGCCCAAAAGTCCTTGAATAGCAAGCTCAGAGAAGCTTTGTTGTGTCTATCTGGCCTAAGAGAGCAGCTAACAAGCTACAAGAAACTTCAGAGTTATACACTAGGCAATACAGGATTTGAAAAAAAAAGTTAAAACCTAAGGCATCACCATGAAAATTTATACCAAACTTGACTTAACCATATTTGCACTCTAATAACTGTGGAAATTTTTGTGATGAACAACCTGACTCCTGAAAAACATTTTTAAGGCAAATTTATAGTTCTTCTAAACAAATCATTCTTTCTTTCAAGTGTGTCCCCACAGAAGACACTAGTTCCAAGTTGAGAGCTCTCAGCCTGAGTCCAGGAAAGATAATCTATCATTTGAACGAGATATAACCAGAAAGACTCTGGCATGCCAGGCAAAACTAAGGATCATACCTGAGTGCCAAAGATCCCCAAAGATTTGTTACAATATATTCACATTTAAGAATTCACGCAGGCTTCCCAGATTTTATCTACAGATTAAAGGAAGGAAAATGTAAAAATGTGTGCTGCTGACTGTGCTGAAAGGCATTCAGGAGAAGCACATAATTCTGTATTGAACAGTTAATTTAACCCATCAGCAAGAAGACTTCTGGAGTGACTGGTATACAGACAATTGACTGAATGAGAAAGCAGCTCCTTCCTAGCTGGGACTGAACTTTGCACTTTGCACTGCAGCGATCTATGTGTGTGATTATTGATGGAGGGGATGGTGTGTGCCCCTTGCATGTGGAAAAACAGAAAATGCCCTGGAGGCATTTTAAAAACCCATATTGAATGGGGAATACGTCCCCAGAAAAGTGTTCTTCTAGATCCAAGAGATTATTAACCACATCAATGCAGTTCATTGAAGAAAAACAACTGGCTTCTTTGGTAGGATTCATATATTTTTACCCATTGTAGTATAATGTGTGTAATTCTAAATCAGCCCACATAAAATCATCTAGTCCAGGGCTTTACAGGCAACATGAATGCTGCCTGTCAACAGCAGTCCTTTAGCTGTCTGTAACTATGGAGAAAATTGAATCTCACTTTACCCAGATGGTTTTAAAATAATATATTTTCCCTAGTAATTATAAAAACATCCAGTTGCCTGCCTGTGTCTTTTTTTTCTTCTTTACAAGCTACAACACTCCCTCCCTATTAAAAAGGCAATTTAATGGATTTCTGGTCCTGGTAGTAAAACTTCAATCATCCAGTCATGGAACAAAACAAAACCCTGTAATTTAAATGCCTGATCATGAAGTTATAATGCTACAGTCTAACCAACTACCAGTCCTGGCAGATAATATACTTCATGAGTTATGGACTGAAAAACGATCACCCAAAAGACCTCCCTAATTATAGTGAATAAGCACTTTATCTATTTTTTTTTTCAGGGAGAGTAGCAAAACTGCCCCGAGAGCCTACTGTGCTCCTCAGAGATTTTTCTCTGTTTATGTTGTTTGCTCTGCTTTTCTCACTGGCTCATTGCAGAGACAGGCGATTTTCACACTCATTAAATGCCTGTTGGAGTTACCAATAGACAAAACTGAGAGGGACAGTGTTGACCAAGGCTCTACTTTGGTCATATTCCTTCTACTGGCAGGACAGTAACATAGTGCTATAAAGGATAATTTGTTAGGTTCATAGGAAGAAAAAAATCTGCCTTCAGAGTCTGGTAAATTTACTTATCTTCCAGTTATTACTAAAACTGCTACTTTTCTTAAGAGTAGGATTAATATACAAAGAATCAATATTAATAACATTTTGGAGGTTTGAAATATTATACATAGATACCATACTGTGGGACCAAAGAAACTCTCCTTTTGCAATGAAAGTCATAGAAAGAATGACATTTAGGTAAGTACCTATTAGATCTGGCATTAATTATTCCTACAAATAAACTTAACTGTGGGATGGAGATTAAAATTTTGGCCTTTAGTCCAAGATGTGCTGTTTGTAATTCATTTTATAAGGACAAATGAAATTTCATTTCTTACAAGTAATTTATAATGCATGATAGCGTTACTATTTTAAATGCTTAAAATATGTTATCAATTGACAATTTTTATCTTTGAATATCATTAAAAAATAATTAATTTTGACAGCTAAGAATTCTGAGAAGTAGTATTTCACCTTGTTTTGTACTATGCTTTTCCCACTTTCAGTGAGTAAATAATTGAGTCTTAGCTTTAATCTGAATGTCATGACAAATCTGGGTTTGCTGTCCACTGCAATATTACCAGATATGTCAGAATTAAAAGGAAGCCATACTATGTCAAAACTGGTATAAAATATGCTTCAGTTCTCTGAGCTCATTCATTCCTCAAACTTGTCATGTGCATTGTGGGTTGTATTACAAACACATCACTAAGGGGTAATATTTCATTTCGTTTTGCATTCCAATTATCTGTTGGCATAGTAGTATGGATAATAAGAATGAAAGATAAAATGAATTTTCAGAAATGTTGAATACACAGGGTCTAGAAGGCATTTTAGGTAATAAAAGCAACAATCTCTTCCAAGGGATTCTTAACCTGGTCTGTAAATAATATTGATATGCAAAAATACTTTCATAGAGCATCACATCCTGTTAGATTCTAGCTCTGGTAAGCAAAGTCCTCAGAATTGTATTCACACAGTGTGAACAGCCTCAAAGCTTAACATGCTGTTTTCAAAGTCATTGTTTAGTCCTAGAAACTTTGAAATATCAGTAACCTAAAGGTTCATTGTGCTACTAGTTAATGGTCCTTCTTCATGGGCAGAACAGGACAAAAGGTAGAGTATGCACAGAAGGTAGAGTTTAAGATGACTCTCTCAGCATATACAGAGTTAATTAGCTGGATCACATCCATCCTGCAGCTATAAAGAGATGGGGAAAGGAGTCACCCTGCTCTGCAGGGCTGTCCATCCTCAGCTGAAAAGACGTAGAGAGTGAACTGCAGGTTTTGTTCTGCAAGGCTGATGGGATTTCCCCACTAAATTGCTGCAAACTTGCATTGAACTCCAGACCTTCTCTTCACCCATGGACATTTTCAGTCCTAACACTGTCTTTTCATGCCCTTCTTCATCTTTGCTGCTTCCAGCAGTGTGCTCTGCAGTCCAATTTCATGCACCATTCCCATCTAGTACATAGGGAACCAAGTGCCTAACTCAGCCCTGTGAACTGTGCTGACTTCTGGCACCTAGATGTGCAATAGCAGGGGCACATCTCTTCTTGAATAAAGTCCCAAAACTCAGTGGTCTCAGCTGTGGAAATCCTAAACCTAGGTTCCAAAGCACTTTTGAACTGATACACAATATCTCTAGCCATGTTAGAAACTTTCAGTTTCCATATATTTTACAAATCCTATATAGTACTTCTATGTAAAGATTTCTTTTGGGCTGTTTCACACAACACAAAGTTCACAGATGTTCAAATTATGTATTCATTCCAGAGCAATTAATAAACCTTTTTCTCTTTGTGTCTGTCTTCCAGTGCAGGAAAGTCCTACCAAAATCTTCCTCTGTGAACAAAATGCCAAGTCTTTGCTCACATTGCAGAAGGCTCTGAGAGGTTTTCTCTTATCTTCAGTTGCACATAAGGAAGTGTAATCTCACGGTGTTTCTCCGTAACACAGAGCATATTCTGGTCAACACAATGTTTCTTGGCAAATACTTCTGTCTCCCCTGCTCGGCTGGAGACTTAAGGACAGGAATAACCAGGCTCCTGTTCAGGTCAAACAAAGTGAGGGAGAGAAAGTGGCACAGCCTTTGTGTGCTGCTGCCTGGCATCTCGACGGGTTTACTGTTCAATGTTGCTTTGTGTGAACTTGGCAAGAGTTTCCAGTCTCTCTCTGTCCTGCCTTTCTGTCCACTTCCATTACCAGTCTGTAAAAGAAGAGCCTACCTTTCAGTCATTTCCTGAGGGACAACAGGCTGGAGGGCACGAGGAGTGCAGGCACTGCAGGAGCTATCTGTCTCCAGTGGAGAGGCAGAGCTTTGCTGAGGGGAAGGGGAAGGTCTTGCTGGGTCAGCACCTTGAGGACCAGCTGAAGTCCCATTTGCTTACACGCTGAAGTGCTCTGCTGAATTATAGCCCAGGGCAGCCAGCTGCCAGCCCTTCGCTTCCTGATTAACAACAAAACAGCATTTCTAGAAGCTGCTCATGTGCTATGAGCAGAGTCATCCAAAGGCCCCCTCTTTTCCTGATTATTCCTCTGTGCCTGCCTAACAAAACTCCATCTGCTGCTTTAAGGACTGCTGTAGTTTGAACAAACTGTATGGAAAGAACTATATTTTCTAATTATGTGCCAGTTTCTTTTCTCTTGCTTATCTCATTCCAGAAAACAGTATGGCTCTTAGCAAACATCCCGAGGCAGTACAACTGCCTATTAAATAGGACTCCCTGTTGATTTCAATGTACTTTCAAAGTTCTTCAAAAGGTTGATGGCACAACACAGCTCAAAGGTGCTTTTTGCTAGTGCACTTTCTGGTACACAGAGAGATAATAACAAAGGAACATCTAAATGCTTCTTGATCATGGCTATCAGCACTGGCATTGCTAGACAAAATAAAATAACCCTTTCTTAGTAGATTAAAGTTTTTTTGTCCTGGAAATGCTGTGTGTGACACAGAGTATAATTCCAGCCAAGTCTGAGAAAATGAAGTATCTCCTATTCTTAAATAAATTAGAAAATCAATGCAAAACAGTCCAGGCAGAACACTCAATGCTCTCTCAGAGGTCGTTTGATGTTTTCCAGGGAAATTCACAGTGCAATCTCTCAAATCAGATTAAAATATTTGAATAGTCTCTGATGGAAACACATGGCAACAAAGCCTCAAGACGAAGGGAGGGCTGGCACACAGTTTTCAGGGTGGAGACACTGCTTTCCTCAAGACTGCCTTTTCTCAAAGAAGAAATGATATTTTAAGAGAGAACCATGGCCATCTTGAGGAGATAAGAGTAATTCCTTTCATATCAGCAATCACGCTGGCCAAGCATAACATTTGCTATCAGTTCTGGATTCAGGGAAAATTCATATAAAATAACCCGTGTCTGAATATACTGAGAGGGAGAAAAAGGATTTAACAATTGATTGGTTTCATCGTTCTGACACTTTATTTTTTCCTATATAGGTTTTTAAAATAAATTAAGCACTGCTATTGAACTTTTCAGACTATATGAGGTGACCTCACTATGGAATAGAGTCTTGCTAATATCTGTGGAGAGTTACTACCCAAGTTGCAAAAGTTACTGTTGACTTTATGTGTCCATTATTTGAAGTATCCTATTTCATTTGAAAAGGAATGCTTTTTATCAAAATGTCCCTATTCTTACCCTTTAAAGGTCGAGGACATCCAGTTTGGCATTTCCAATTACTGGCAAAAGGAATTGCCAGTAAGCATAGCTGCTGCTGAGAGAAGTTGCATCCTGTCTTGAAGAGGATTTCATTATCATCCTGATCATTTTGGGTCACATGGATTTAATATATGCACATTGCAACCATGAAATCTGTGATTTAAGAAACTCTGCATACTCATTAAACTAGTAGAATATTGTGCTGTATTAGGTACAATTAAACCCACAACTTTCTAAGAAGACCCCAATGAAATATCTATGTCATAGATGTGTTAAGTAAAAAGTGGGTTTCAGAAAGTCTTTACACTTATCTGCTCATCTGAATACATTGCTAAAGTTCTGATTTCAATTTTTAATAAATCAGTAAACTGAGAAACTTGTGCCATGTCTTTATAGTTTAATTTTTCTTAAAAATATTTGTACTGACCCTGAAATTCAACAGATTTCTATTTTTAGGGGGTTTTAAATTATTTTTTTAATTTAATTTCTTCTGGTTTAGATATGAATGTATTTTCAAGGATGAGTTTTAAACATGTGACACTTGCCTCCATTAATAAAGTTCTTAAACATTTTTATTGACTTCACACAAAATGGCACTTGTGAAAATGCTGGATAAACATTTTAAGGTAGTGTCTGTGGGCTTGAATCAAGTTCTTTTTTCTCAACCCTGTAGACATCAGTTAGGAATAGTTAGGGTATCGTATCCCCTATTCAAAATTTCATACTTGTGTTTCAGAGGGTACGAAATCTTTGGTCATAATTCAGTCAAAGTTTAGATGTATGATAATCTTTCATTTAAATGTAGTATTTGTATCCTAAAAATATATTTCTTATTTTGGAAGTGTGCCATGGGGAATCAACAAAACCTACTACCTTTCTTTCTCTACACTTATTTGACCTCTTGTTCTCAAAAAAAAAAAAAAAATAGTGAAGAGGGATCCTATTCTTTTACTCCTTAATTTATATCTGATTTTGAGTGGTACATTAGTGCACAGTCTGAAGCTGAATGCAGGAAAAATCTTGGGTACAAACCTTTCCATCAGTTTGCCAAGTTTCTGTGAAAATCAAGCTCTGTAATCAAATTCATCAGAGCAAAGGCACAGGAAATCTGAGCAGTAGGAGTGTTACATGCAATATTTTAAGTACATGCTCCTAGTATGTGACCAGAAATCCTTCATTATTATCAACTACGTGACACAGCTTCTCACATGAGAAAACTTTGCAAGTAACAAAGGCCTCATTTAGACCTAAGTCTGCTAGATTTCTGCTGTAAAGAAGGTGAAGCAAGCTTACTTTATCTGAAGCACAACAAAATCCAGAACATTTCAAAATATCCTACAAAATGAGCACTTAACTGTTTTTCGTCTTAAATTTACACTGAAAAACAATCAGTGTTTTCTTCTGAAACTCTCAAGAAGGGATATTTCTTTGCTGACTGACCATGTTGTTCCAGATTTTCCTAAAAGAAAGGGGGTAAAAGTTTACACAAGGGCAAAATAATTACTGATTGCTCGAATTTCATATCCTTGTGTAAATTTTCTGTCAAAGTTCTGTGTCTTGAAGTTTCTTTAATCTCTGTAACTCGAATTGATTCTTTGGTCAGAATGACCTTTTCAAAACAGTTTTATGCCTCTTTAAACCTAAAGCTACAGCTTAAAAGATAGCTGACAATACAGTTTGACCCCTGCCCCTCTGTGCAGAAGATGGTGTGTGAGAAAATCAAACCCATAAATTATACAAAGAAAACGTTCTGCACATCCTACATCAATAATATCTCTGCAAGCAGACCCAGGAAGAGGGCTCCCAATATTTCTACTGCTCAGCAGAAGGTTTCAATATTTAATGTGACAAGCAAAGCAAGAGGAAAGCTTTCTAATGGCAGGAAGCAAATGGATTATTCTATGCCACAAAGATTGACTTAAGTGTGTGTTCCACACTCTCCCTTACCAGATTTTTCAGGATTGACGCACTGTTTACCTACCTGGTCTGCCAATGATGATTTTCCCTCTAACAAATACACTTTGCAAAAAGATCAATCAGTGTCATTGTTACCCTAAGCAATGAACCGCAACCGCATTTAGTGCTGCTGTGCTGGTTTATGTGGAGAAAGATATTTGCAATACCTGAGCAGAGAGTTTATGTCTCAGAAACAAAGCTGGATAAGGCAAAAACATGTATTTGACTACATGCTGCATTTATCTGAAATTATCAAGGCTTCTGCTGAGCAGAAATGATTTTTGCCCATTTTTCTGAGACAGAGACCAGCATGCTTCTGAGAACTTTGGGTTGTTTGCATTGATTAAAAAAGGCATCCAACAAATTCAGCATTTTAAATCCTTATGTGATCAGTAACTGGAGAATTAATTCCTTCATTTTTGGATCCTGAATATGAGTGGAGAAGATTGAGGAAGCCTCCATTTAAATATTTTCATGCCTCTCTAAGACTCTATTTCACCTGCAATTGCTTATGACACCAACTGGTAACTGCTGCCTTAATACAATTAACTTTGGTTACTTCTTTCCCTCTTTTAATTTGCACTTTCTTTTGGGAAAAAAAGGAAGTTTATGAACAAAGTTAATATTTAAATACTAAGTCAGTGTTCAAATGCTGTTCTGTTTTATAAATGTAATAGCCAGATACAGATTCAAATGGGTTTTGATGCTTTTCATATTCTGTGCAGCAGTGCTCATTCAAGCAAGTTGCCACTTAAAGCTGCAATGCCTATGGGGAATCCTCAATGACAGACAATGAAAATAATCATTTGCTAAGTGTATTGTTTTCTCTCAACAAAGATGGAATTTTGAAAAATACTTTACATTCTCCCAGTTGCTTCAGAGGAAGACAGCTAAATATTTCCTACGGTATTTAGTGAAAACAGGCTTGACAACATAATCCCCAAATTTTGTTCACAAGTAAGCTTCCCCTGTGTGATCAGCCCTTACCTAAACTATCAGTCTACTTGTCCTCCTTTGATCCCTTCCTTTGATGGGACTGCTGAGTCTCCTCTCAGCAGCACAACATGTTCTGGGGTCTGTAAAATCAGCCATAACACACTTTTCATGATCAAAAGGGCTCCTTGGTGCCCACAGATGTACTGTTCTCATGGCCGGCCTTTCCTGAGAGATGAAGATGCATATCTAGGATGCCTTTCATTCCCTTGAGGGACTATGGGTGTCTGGGGGAAATGAAAGCATCGTTTTGGCTAGTCTCTGGACAGTATTACAGGTCCCTGGAGCTATAGGTGATATGGGACTCCACCTTTGAGATAAACAAGTGATGGCTCACCCTCTGCTTCAGGTTTGAAAGCAGGTTCAGTGTACTGCAGTAAAAAAGGTTTGAGAAAGATAAAGGAGAACAGAAAAATAAGAGGTTACATACAGAAGACGAAAAGGAGAGGCAGAGAAATTCAAAAGTCTGAGAACGAAGAAACAAATCTCAAGCATCGTGTAGAATTTGGAAACAGTGTAATGAGAATTGCCAGGGAATTTCTACTAAAAACACTATTGAAGGGAGGTGGGATTCAGCATTCAAGACTCCTCTTTTCCCTGTGCTAATACAAGCAATATTAAGAAATGAAACAACTGAAAGAAAAGAAAGAATTTTTACAACTTAAAGAAACAGGAGCTTTCTAAAATGTAAGAATTGATCTGCAGATGGCCAAATTAATTTTAGGGATTAAAATAAAGGGAGTCCAGTTTACATGCTCCACTAGAATTTTCACTTAGCTTGTGAAACAATGAAGAGTGTTGTCTTATATCTCTGCCTATTGCAATCAGACAATACCAATTGCAATCAGACAATATGTGGTAGAGGTTGTAACTATTAAGTATATTGTTAGAGGTTTGTTCTCAAGAGAAATAACATTTATGTCAGGAAGAATGACAGTTTAATTTTACATACATCAATATTCCTTGTTTGGTGTAGTGTCCCTTCCCAGCACAATACATTCTATCAAAATAGTTTATGTTTTGTACCCTGTCTATTGAATTAAGAATATTTTCAGCTGAGGCAAAGCAATTTCATGAACCCTAGCTTTACATTCTTGGGAATCCTTCACAACTCAGCACACTGCATATGTAATCACCAATATAGAATAGTTTTCTTATAAATATCTTAAAGGAAGAGATTATGTGATCAAATAGCAGTGTAATTTGGCTTGTTTCTTCATATAAATATACTTTACTCATACAGAGTGGAACATTTTGAAGAGTAGAAGCACTAATGGTAAACAGAACCTTCATCCACATGCCTCAGAGTACTTTAGGAATGGAATCTTTCCCTCTTCTGCAACTGGAAAACAAAGAGCTTGCACAAGGTCTTCTCACACGCTGCCCATCACTGTGGACAGAGCTGGTCACAAGGGCTGGGGACTGTCCTCTTTCCATTGCTGGCAGTCTGGAATGTTGAGGCATAGAAACCTGAACCTGTCTTTCTGGATATTTTATTTCTGTGGCCTCTCTGAATGTTAAGAAATGTGTTTCATTTTATGAAGCATAATACAAAACAAACCCATTCTAAGCAAGTAATTAGTATAAACATATTTTAGATTAACTGATAATGTCAATAAGCTCTGAAGACTTTGCTTACTTTGTTTTGATTCAAATAGAGCAAAAGTCAAGTATTCACTGTTCTAAATTGTCTCTGAAAATATCTTTGTATCTATTTTGACAAGGCTTTTCTCAAAGCTCAAATGTTCCCATCAGAATTCACACCCACGATTGCGTTGAAAAGATAATACAAGGAAAGAATCAGACTCTGCTTCATGAAAATGGATGAACTTATTATATAGCAACCACTTAACAGTAAAATCATGGTAATTTCTATCAGGTGTTCTGATTTTACAATTTTTAAACTGTTTTTTTTAGATTTTTAAAAGAATCTTGAAAGCATAGAGTTGGATTTCCTTGCTTTTACTCTGTTTTACATGTGATGTTTTTATACACCAGCACAATCAAGTAAAAATTACTTCCAGTTATGTTTTGAATATACAGTCTGATGAATTGAAAACTAGAGATAGTTCTTGTTTATAAACTTCTTGTCAAGAAATGTTTATAGGTTACTTTTTTCGTTTTTCTAATATTCATTATATACTTAATATATATTCATAATATTCATATGTATATGTATCTTTAGGCATTTTAAGATACTAAAAGGCAAATACCAAATTTCTGAGAGAATCAAAGTATTTTCTAAGCTAAAAGAATGGCTAAAAATAACTGATTGTCGCATCTGATCTTTTACTCAGCAGTTTTCACATGCTCCCTACAGACTGCAACCAAAATGAGATGGGTGCACACGGAATGTGAGAGGTTCCCTTTTCATTCTGAGTGAGTTATTCTAAAGTCTATGAGGCAATAGGAAAGCTATTTTTCACCTACAGCAGATGGAAATACATAAATCGTACCTGGAAGATATCAGCACCGAGTGATTTCATGGAGACAAACTATAAATCAGAAAACCTTCATTCTGATTTCTGTTACCATCAGATGCAGTTGATCTATTGAAAATCAGAAATTCAAAGTACTTAGAAATGTATAAAATGCACCACAAACGCTGATCGAGCTGATAAGATTTTCAGAAGTACTTTCAGATAAGTATCATGAGGACTTCGAAAAGTAATCAGATCACCTTGTAAACCCGTTATCATTCACTTCATTTAGTGTTCCTTTCCTTGCCTTTTAAGGGCCATTTGTGCTGGGCTATCTGATTTCTGAGAAAGTAGATTCAGATAAGGCACATTTATTCAAACAATGAATTTCTAGAGAGTTAGTTAAACAAGTAGTTGCAGCTCATAATGGACTGAATGTATATTTCCTTGAAGCAAGTATTTACTTTGCCTTCAAAAGCAGTTTCAGATGTTGTTAAAATGAAGATCATCTTCCTTGTAACTGGCCTGATTTTTAAGTAATATTAATACCAAAAAATAGTAAAAGTAATAAAAAAATTCAAAACATGAGAATAAGAATTTTAACAAGGGCAGGTGCTGGATTCTGCACCTGGGATAGAGTAATCCTGTTTATACACACAGACTGGGGGCAAGAGGCTGAAGAGCAGCTCCAAAAAAAGAGATCTGTTGGTTTAGGTTGATGACAAGTTGAATATGAGTCAGCAGTGCTCTGGCAGACAAAAGGGCCAACCGTGTCCTGGGGTGCATCAGGCACAGCATCCCCAGCTGGGCAAAGGAAGGGTTTGTCCTCTTCTCTGCTCTCTGGTACAGCCTTCCCTTGAAAATTGTGTGCGGTTTTGGGCACCGCAGTACAAGACATCAAATTCCAGTTTGTCTGGAGAAGGGTGACAAAGATGGTGAAAGGTTCTGAGTACACAAACTTGCCAGGAGTGACTGAGGTCACTTGACTTATTCTGCTCGTAGAGGAGAAAGCTGAGGGGTGACCTTATCACAGCTTCCTCAAGAAAGGCAGCAGAAGGGCAGGTGATGATTTTCTCTCTCAGGTGACCCGCAGTAGGAATGAAGCAGCGCTGGGAGGAGTTCAGGCTGAACATTAGGAAAAGGTTCTTTACTGAGATGGTCAGCATCTGGAACAGGTTCTCAGGGAAGTGACACCAAACCTGTCAGAATTCAAGGAGTATATGAATGATGCTCTTACTCATATGGTTTCGTTTGTGGTCCTTTGAGGATCTGGGAGTTGGACTTGATGATCCTTATGGGTTCCTTCCAATTTGAGATAATCTGTGGTTCTATGATTCTGTTATCTAACCAGGGTGTTATTTTCCCCCTAGAACCCAGCGCTTGAATTGCTACTAAACAAAGTTCTTTCTCATACTTTTACATGGGCTGCGGTTCAACAGCCACCAGCTGGAGAAGTGACTAACATGGGCACCAAGAGGTAACACACGAGATAAATCCATACTCAGGATAAACCCTGCGCAGCAAAAGCATGGTAATTTATGAGATTTTAATATTTGCTGTAAATACTTTTCTGTGATCTGAAAAGAAGCATTTTTAAGGGTGTCAGTGATTATTCCTTTGAGAAAAGAGAGGACTGTGGTAGCAATGCAGCTACTCTTCGGGCAGCCTGGCAACACCAACAGAACTTGTAGTCTCCATGCTTTCCTCACATAGGCGTGAGGAAAGACATAGGGTGTGCTCAGTGTTTTACATCATAGGTGGAAAAAACTTGGGTCTTAACATGAGTTCATAGATGGCACTTTCTCCCCCCCGGCTCTGTTTCCATGAGTCTTCTCAACTGCAGATCTGGTCTGGAAAGTGCGGCAAATGTCCTCTGTTGCTTGCACATCACCTTTTGTAAGATAAGGTGCAAATGCTTCTATTCATGCCTTCTGTGTTCTGCTAGTTAAAAATGGAGAGAACAGTATGAGAAGAAAGAGAACTTCATCTCTCTCTACTCCTTCTGTACCAGGACTGGCATTCCTTATGCTAAGCTTAATTCATTTCTGTTTCTTCATTTGAATTATAGTTCTCCCAAGATGACGGTGGTTTTTGCTCTGATTTTTGATGGAATATGCTGGAAATAAACCTATAAAAGAGCTTCTGAACAGGCATAAATCTCAGCATTATAGACTGAAATCCTGAAACATAAATATCTAGGTCTTTTCATAAAAGCAATTTTCTTCCTCTACAAAGGCCAAAATAAACTTACAAACTTGCATAAAATTGATTTTTTTAAAAAAATCCTACTATGTCTTTACAATGAAACTGGAAATAGTACTGAAATTATGAAGAGAGGAGCTATGGTTTGTTATCTATTTTTTCAGCTTTTACTATGACATGATTAACTATGTAATTAGTAGAGTCATTAATGAAGTTGGAAGAGATCACTCATAAGTGTTTAAAGTACTCTGAACCATTACCGTACAAGTCTTTGAAGGTTAATGCATGGGTCTCATTGTGAGGTACAGGAATATTCAAAAGAGCAAAAATTCTCACCCTGAATATCATTTATGGATTTAAGGTGCAGATTAGAAAGTTGAATTTTCAAATCTTAATGAGCCAAAAGACATGCCACTGAGGCATATCCCTGAGGAGGGAATTAGCATGTAAACAAAGTAATTTGACAGTGAGATGGGACAGTAAAACATCCTACTTTTCTGCAATGAATACTTTTATGACATTTCAATATGCAGGGACAAGGTGCTGGGATCCTTTCTAATGCAAAGCTGCAGTTGAGACCAAAAAGGCTCAATTCTTGCCCTTCATAAACAAGAAGACAAGCATCAAACATCTTTCCGTCCTTCTGAAAACTTTGCAATTATAGTACGAATGCAATTTTTATTGCCAAATTCCAATTACACGCAAAGTAAATGCATTCTTACCCTATTCTTCTACCCTTATCCACTATTTGTTGTATTTTAGAAATTTGCACTCTGACATGTCAGGACTAGGCTCAGGCAAGGGTTCTGAATAGTTAAGACACTGAGCTCTGAATTAGCATTAGGTTTTTGACAGTGTTCCCACTTGTGCAGTCACTCCTTTGCGCATCATTGGAGTTGAAAATGGAAAGGTCACTGTTTGCCAGCCGTGGGAGAAAAGCAGTTAAACGTTTTCTGGGTAAACTATTGGCTATCTTTAAATGCTATTCAATAGCTGTAAATTTATACTGCCTTCAGGAGCTGTGACTGAAAATTAGAAATGAGTGTGTGGGCTGTATGCCATAAGAGGGAGGGAAAGGACAGCTGGAAAAGTTCCTCCTTGCTCCCATTATGGGGGAGGGTACCACAATCTCCATCACACAATTTGCATCAGATTTCACACCTTTTGATGATCTGAATTTCTATGGAAAGCAGCACAGTCTGAGTCTCTATCATGAGATTCAATCCAGTGATGTCTGTCCTGCATCTAACCTTCCGTGGATGCTCAAAGGATTAACTGTGCTCACCTCCATCCTTCCTGCCCTGTGAAGGGGATGGTGAGAGCCAAACTTCCTTTTGTTTTCACCTTTGCAAACCTTAAAAGACTAGCACAAGGGTTTCAATTTTCAGCCTTTTAATTAGTGCTCGAAGTACAGTGGAGAAGCCATGATGAGCTACATAGTTAATTGTTGATGTTTGTAGGAGGCCAAATCCCAACTTTTTATGACACTTACTGATACTCTTTCAGACCAGCAGCACAGTGGGAGGTTTTATGAACCAGAAAGTGGCCAGGCTTTTCTTCAGCTACAACAGATGATCTCACAAAATAAATTATTTACCCTGACAAATCTTGCCTCAGCTACGTGCAGAATATGATTTCTTCACTGAACTTCTGAAAGATACAAAGAATAATAAAAATCATATAAGCTTTTAACAGCCTTTCATGAAAAAGAAAAATATCTCACAATAAAAATAATAGTCTATGAGATGGCCAATGTACTTTATGTCCTCATGAACTGCAGCACAACGAAGGCAAAGCAAATACAGGACAAGGGACTACCTCTAGAAAAAGAAACATTACAACAAAGGTGTGAGACTGTTCACTCCTGGATTTTGTGTTATCAACCCCACCTGCCTGCCCACACACAGCACAAGAGAGGGGAGCTGCTTATTACGGAACCCTTTTCCCCTGTTTTATTGTGAACATCAGCAGTGAGTTTTGTTAACTTTGGGTCAGGCCACACACAGATTCCAAACCAAATCAAAGGGAAGTTACACCTCAGTGCAACTTCAGTGGATACTGTCATATTTTATTCCTAGTGGTGTCACCATTCTATTTGCAGGAATTCCTGAAAAGATAAGTTATGATTATTTTTATGGTTTCTTCTTTGAAAATATCTTTTTAGTGAAGGGATAGAGATAATTACATGTCACGATGTATTTCCTCATGCAGAATATTTTTAGCAAAGGTGGCTAAAGAAACACGTGGTGAACATTTGGGTCAGTCCGTTGCAGAAAAGAGTCCTGAGCTGGCTTGCACAAAACATGGTAATGCAGATGTTTGGATCCCCTTTTTATGACACTTACTGATGTGTTTCTAAACACCTTAACAGAACAATAAACCAAAATTCACTTTCAGCTCTCGTAGCTAGGCAGAGGTATACCAATCTCCCATAATCAGAATATGCATCTATGTTTTGATTGGAAATTACATTCCTGTGCAGAATATTGGATAGGTGATAATTTTGAAATTCCTATAAGCACTAGCAGACAGTTTTTGGCCTCCCCTCCAGACACACATTAGAAAATAAGAGCATCTGTAGCTGTAGCAATAGGTAAACTCTGCAGAAGATTTTTCAGTCCAAGCATAAAATTAAAAAAAAAAAATTGAAAAGCATACAATTGTTCAAATGTTCATGTATAAAATAAAAATGAGGAAAAGCTTTTATGATTCATTTTCAATAAAGAAAATATATTGCTTCATATTTAGCTTCTGGCAAATTTTAAAAATTCTTATCTTAGTTATAAAGAGCACATTGTAGTTTTACACCAAGAACCTTGGATTGTCCTCTGCTTGAGAAATACCATATAAAGGATTAACATTTTTAGCTACACAATGTTGCCATTTTTCTCTTGTAGCCTAGTTTGAATATACTTTATATTTTAGTGCAATTGTCTGCAATATTCAGTGTGTTCTTAGTGCTTGGTAAAAAGAAAAACAAATTTACAGTTCTATTACCAGAAAATGTAAGTCCTTGTTTCCTACAGTATATAGCATAAGAAGGGAACTTCAAAATTTCACTGAAAACATAATTTTAGTGAAAGCATGGTCTAGTTAAATATTTGGCCAACTGAGCCAATGTCAGTCTTATCATATTTAAGATGTGAGTCTTTCAAGTTTGGGTTCCTCTACAGCAGGGAACTATGGCAGCGTATTACTAACTGAGGGCTGGTTTCAAATTTATAGCAATTAATAGGAATTAACTCATTGACTTAGTAGCTAACATCTGCTACTGGTAACATTGCTGCTAAATTCTCGAGTAAATGGTAGGAAGCACTTACCTGGTGCAACTAGAACATATTTTAACAAAACACCCTGAGCTATTTCTGTGTGTGAGGATAGAGGGCAGATATTCTAATTTTTCTAGCTCTCTACATAGAATCCTACTGAAAAAAAAACAAAAAACAAGAAAACAAACCAACCTGAAAATGAAATTTAAAAGAGCAATCCATGCACTAAGATAACTTTCATTAAATGTGGAGCTTCCAGTTTTGAGATAGATTGTCATTATCTATGAGTTCTGTTCCCCTAGTAATTAATAACAGTGAAAATCTGTTAGTCAAGACAAAATAGAAAGTGAAGAATTCATCAAGAATATTTCTGCTATTTCTATAAAAATTGATTATATAGAATTTTACCATAGAAACCCATTTCCTTCAAAAACATTTGTTTTGAAATGTACTTTCAAAACATTTAACAGAAATTCTATATTGTAAAATGTAACTCTATACTACAGTTAGCATTTTAAAATTGAATAATTGAGATTTTCCTTTAATAACACCCAAATAAAAAATGCTGTATTCTCTTCTGCTTTCAGAACTTAAAACAAGCTTTTGCTTTTAAAAGAAATATTACAGGTAGAAGAAATAATCTTTTTCTTATTCACAATATAAAACTCAGTATTTTGACACGTCAAAATCATCCTTTAAGATGCTCTAAACTTTTGTTCTATCTTTCTATAAAATAATATTGGATACATAATAGCATACACGAGAAAAAAAAAATTTTCCTTGGGAAATTAGTTGTGCTCTGAGCCAGAGCTTGGACATCATAACTTCCACGGGTCTCTTCTCAATAACATTTATATGACTCTGTAAAACTTAAAAGCATTCTCCATTATTATTACCTCCATTGATCTTTGCAATGAGCACAAAAAAAGTCCAACAATATTGATTAGAATAAGGCTTTTTCTCATCACTTTGGAATGAAATCCTCTGTAAAACTTCAGGTAAGAGACCTTGAAATACATTTAATGGAAAGGAAGGTGGCACATGGAGCTACTGGAAGAAAGGAAGAAAAAAAAATTATTACAGTTCCAGGAATAGACCATAAAGGTCCAAACCCAGAAAAACAAAAATTGAAGAAACACACTTGGCTGGGGAAGAATGGAAGGCACATTGCAAACGAGGTCAGTAACACACGCCAAAACACCCTGGAAAAATGCTATTAATGACTTGTGCTAAGACATCTGAGATAGGGTAACACTGAGAAATTATACAGGATATATCTTTTCTTTGAGCCCTCTTTCATGGCTGGCTGTGTGCAAATACTTACCCAGTTGCATTGCGTGTGTGTATTAATGTTGTCCACCGAGTCAGTCCTAAGTAACACAAGTGTGCTGTATTTTAGTGGCTTTGCCAATTTTGGGGTTTTTTGGGGGGCTGGGTGGTAGGTGGGGAGTGCTTCTTGGTTTGTACTTCTTTTTGTTTGTTTATTCGTTTGTTTGTGTTCTTTTTGTAAGTGCTAAAATTAATCTTTGCATAAATACAGCTAACGTCTCTGCCCTAACATGAAAGGACTTGGAATGGAAAAACAACACTAAATCCTCTGAAATAAATAATATTATGCAGATCAGTGAGGTGTGTCTACATCCAGTCTTCTTCCTAAATGAGTGGACTGTCAACCTCATTTTAGAAGTGCATGATTTTGGTAAAGGCTAGAGAAATGATCTCTCTGTTTACAAAAGATATCATCCCACAGTATCTGAGCGGAGGGATGAGGAACAGCAATTTCCCCACATGAACCAAGATGAGCCAAGGAGGAAAACAGAACAGCTATTAAGAATCTGGCATCTATCCAGGACAGGGATTTAAGCTGGAAACGTAGGCCGACATTCATTTGTGTTACAATTCCCTAACCTCATACTTGATAGAGAATAATTCTTCATCAGGAAAAAATACCTGCTTAAGAAGCTTTTAACTTTTCCCAAAACCACTGAGTCAGGTAAATGTGTAAATACTGGCTGATTACAATGCAAAAGGTTTACCTGCTAAACAGTATTTATGCATTGTCTAGCAAAAAGTTGGTTTTGCTCATCACTTTCTGTTGGTACAGATGTATGTGTTCTCTGATAGGTTTTTAGCTTTACTGACTTTTGCCAAAATCTGACTGTGAAAATTAATTTGAAAACAATCTATTATAATGAAATGTGCCATCTACTACTTCTTTAAAGTGTGCATTTGTTAAAGATGTAATTTTAATGGAGAAAAAAAGATGAGTATATTTCTAAAGAATGTCTTTGGGAAGGTTAAAATTCTACATTTGAATTTTAACCCTTTTTACTTGGCAAGCTTACATATTTTTTGTTTATAAGGTATTTCAGAAATGATCCACATGCAAGGTTGTGAAGAGAACTTTTGAACCTGATCTAACATTTAAAGACCAGAAGCATTCTGGATTGCCTTCATCCATGGAAATGTCTGATCCTGTGTAAAATATTGGTGGATTTAATGGAGCCTGAAATATTTTGATTAGCTCAAGCATGTTTGTGGTGGGTTAACCACCAAAACCAATCTTTCACTCCCGTCCTCATCTGGACAGGGGAGAGAAAATATATTGAAAAGCACTTGGATTGAGATAAGTGAAGGGAAAGATCATCCATCAATTACTGTCACAGGCAAAACAGACTTGGCTTTGGGAAATTAGTTTAATTTATTACCAATAAAACCAGCAGCACATAATGAGAAATATAAAATAAATCTTAAAAAACCTTCCCCCTTCTTTTTCCCTGGCTCAGCTTAATTTCCAATTTTCTCTTCCTTCTCTCCTGCAGCTTGTAGGGAATGGAGGCTGTGGTGTCCCACAGGAGACAGCCTTCCATGAACTTCCCCAGTGTGAGTCGCTCCCACAGGCTCCAGTTCTTCATGATCTGTTCCAGTGTGGGTTCCTTACCATGGCTTGAAGTCCTTCAAAAGTAAAACTCCTTTTTCTTTCTATTTACTTTCATTGTATTTTAACAGTTATTAAGGAAAAAAATGCAGTAGAAATAGCATAAATTGAAATTTTATTTTAAAAAAGGATAACAATTCCACTTTTTCCCATAGTCACTTAACTCCCAAACAATAAAATGAAAGAAAAGTGTGGACTAGGCTGCCTCTTATACTCTACTAAGTACACCCATGACAAACTCAGTAGAGCACAATGGCAAACCTTTCCTTCCTGGGTTGTTGACTACTAAATTTTTTGCAACAGCATTATTGCTTAATACGTAATTTTCACAGCTGCTGGTCTGGGTGCTTATGCTCCATGTGGTTTTACCCAAGCAAATAATAATAAAAATCAATAGCAACGACAGTAAAGTCAATCTTCTAATTGTTTATTCTTCAAGGATGAAAATATTGCCATGGTTTTCAACCATATTGTAGGTAATCATTGTCACATAATGATGCAATAAATTAAATGAAGTGACGTGTGTTTCCAGTAGATAGACAATATTTGGTGCCATCAAGAAAGAGATGCAAAAAGCCTCATTTCTTTTTTATTTTCCTGACTGTTACATATCAAATACCCATAATAAATGTGAATGTCAAGGCTTTCTTAGTATAAAGTTCTGATTTTTTCTGCTTTTGATTCAAATTAAATTCAACAGGAGAAATTTTGAAGTGCCTTCCAAGATGGAAAAAGCCATATAAAAATGTTTTCTTCTTTTTCAGTGTTTAACTAAAAAACCCAAACAAACAAAAGAGAAAAAGAAAGAAAGAAAGAAACAAAAAATCCTGCCTGGTAGGTTTCGGAAGGTTTGGGAAGGTTTCGGAAGGTTTGGGAAGGTTTCGGAAGGTTCGGGAAGGGAAGGTTCGGGAAGGGAAGGTTCGGGAAGGGAAGGGAAGG
>VYXC01008466.1:0-56336 GCA_013397175.1 Platysteira castanea | reverse complement strand
GGCCAGGCTGGATGGGGCTCTGAGCAACCTGGTCTAGTGGAAGGTGTCCCTGCCCATGGCAGGGGGGTTGGAACCAGATGATTTTTAAAGCCTCTCCCAGCATATGCCATTCTATGATTTTATGATTCTGTGGTATTATTTCTTTGCCAAGCTACACTGTTGCCCAGTAATTAATCTCAAAAAGTGTTTTTGTGAAAAATTTGCATCATACTCTGATTTTCAAATCAGTGGAGCTTATACAACAGTAAGAGACTGAATGATTCCACTTTCAGTGGACTTTCTTGCTGTGATTTTGAAATCCTCTATTTAGTAAAATGCTGGTCTGATATGAAATCTCATGTATAAGGCCTTCACTTATGAACATAAAAGGAATGGTTACAGCAATTTTCCTCATGTAGCCTGTGAAGTTGGAGACCATGTTTTTTAGATATTCATTTATATTAACACCTGTTGGGTTTGGAAAATATTGGACATCTCATGCAAAAGCTAGAAAACCAGATCATGCTCAGGACCAAACAGCAATCCCCTTTTAAACAAGGATATTCTCCTAAAAAACCTCAGCAAAATCATTTAATGGGATTCTAGTTCAGCAAGTATTTTCAAACAAGGATCCCTCTGTAATCAGTGAAGAAAGAGACACTTCCACACAGGAATTCATCCCATCCTGAAACAGATGAACAAACCATATGTTATATTATCCCTTGGAGGTGACTCTTTTTCTCAGTTGGCAATAAGAAGAACCTAGACAAGACTTTTAGTCAAGTCAGGTAACTTTTTAATGTACAAAGTTAGACAAATCCCAACTAAGTCTTCTAATAATATTTCTGGTGTATCACACTTCCTTTTATCAATAAATAACTAAATGCTCAGACATCTCAAAAGTGTATATCAGGAAATTAATTGTCCATCTTTATGCATCTTTGGCCCAACCATAAGCCAAACTCCAACACTGATCTTGCGGCATTTCATTATGGTCTGTCATAATATTTACATTGATTTCCTGGTCTGATTTAAAACTAAATCTTCTTTTGCAAAGTTCTTGGGGTCTGTACACTTTTTTCTTCTCTAATTTTATACTGGTGCTTTCAACCTCCTATTAATTTTTTTTTGTAGTATTACAGAGTTTTAAGTCTAGTATAGCTTAAAGCACTAAAATAAGTTGGCACCAATGGTTCCTTTTTCCCTGAATGAATAGCTATTATACTTTCCCTGGGTGCATGGCTTGTGGCTTATGAATCTATTGAATAAAGATTTTGAAACCTGAATGATCATTTTCCTGTCTGAAGTTTTCACATACTAAGATTTGATAAAAATAAGTTATAATATTTTTATTTTTACCACTAAATTATTTTTTATTCTAAAACATTAATAACATGGGGCTGATGAAAATTACAAGACTAGAAAGAACTGGAATTATCTTCTCAGGGTGAAGACACTGAACCAGCATTGGGAAGATGTAAATTGAATTAACCCTTCTGTATGCATCCTTGTGGGGCAATCACTCATTTTCTCTGTGCTCCTCTTCTCATTTCTGCAATAATGGGAATAAGACTACCCTGCCTTTGAAGAGAATTTGGAATAGTGGTTGATATTTTCATTGTGGTTGAATATTACATAGCAACTGTGTTTGTGTATGTACAGCAACTCACCTTGATTACCCTGTGATTACACCCACTACAATTTTAGCACAAACCACAGATTTCTTCCAAATTTTTATCACTAAAATATACTGGTGAGTCAGTGAAGTAAACAGTCCTGTTGAAAACAACAACCACTTGCCAAACTGGTATCCCAGTAAAAAATGAACAGAAAAATGTCATATAAAGTTTAGTCTAATTCTAGACATGTCTGAAGCTAGAAAAGGAAACAAAGGAAACAACGTTATTAACAATTAATTTAATTCCTGATGTTTCTTGAAAGCCTTTTGTTTCTGGATTTGATGTGGTTTATGTGCATAATGATTTATTTGTGGATAAGCCACGGATTTCGAGGCAATAAGCTGATTTTTAAATTATATCAAAGGTTGTTACACTATGAAAGAGGGGAGTGAAATTTCCATTACAAAATAGTGACACATGGCAGCTGGATATGAGTTTCCTGTGTGCAATATGATCAGGCTGCAAAAATATTTGCTGTATTTTATATTCTCCTTTATTTGATAGAAACACCTATATATATCTCAATAGTCTGCCTGCTTTTGCTTTTTATTCTTATTTGAATTCCTCTGCCCAGATAGCTATATTAGCAATAATTTTCAGGATGAGTCTGATTTCAAAAGCAGATTAAAAGCAAGGCTACCTACACCCTCTAAGAAGTAAAGGTAGAAATTCTAAAAGCTGAAAGTGATTGTATGGATTATCCATCAAAGACCAGATCTTGTTTAGTCAGTAAGCAATAGATAAGGAATCAGAACAAACATCACTCAGAAGATTTCATTGATATAAGTAGTAATAAATAGACCAAGCAATCTATTTTTATTAAAAGTGAAATTTTAAGAAACAATGCATCTTGAAATTTAGTCTGTGCTTTCAGTGAGTCTTTAAATAGTTGGATTTGATTAGACTTGGAACTAGGAAGAGGCAACTGGAAAGAAAAAAGCTGTCATTTTTAATATCCTGTTTTTCTGGGTTCTCCTTATGAGATGACAGAGGGAAGTTAACAAAATTTATTATTTAACCTGTATTAATTGGCTAAGTCAGAGACCTGCTAATGACTCTAGGGAGACTCTCCAGGTGACTGTAATACTATACTGAAATCTCATATGTATTTCAAGTGAACTTGAAGAATGAGCCAGCTGAACTTGCAATTAAATATAGTATTATGGAAGAGAGTTGTGAATCATACTTAATTGTAACCAAGATATTTCTCATACTTAAATATGGATAAAATATTTTGAATATTCTTCTCAATATGGATAGATGCACAACTCAAGTACCTTAACTGTATGTTCTAAGAGTTAATAAAAAATACAATTATATGTGTTAAGGCTGCCATCTGTACCATAACCCAGACTTGGTTTAAAATTTGTGAAAGTGAAGTCAAGATTGACTTGGGATCAGATTGTGAATCCCTCTTAATCACTTCCACAAGTTGTGTGGTTTTTTACTATAGCCTTGCATAATAATGCCTGTAAAGGTAGAAACATAGGACATCCTTGTGAGAAGCATGAACTGTAAAAGAACCAGGGATAAATGTTTCTGTGAATGAGAGACAGAGATACACATCAGAGACAGGCTTTGGTGTCCTACAAATGTCAAATTTGATCCACAGTTTTTTAAAGACAGAATCTGGCATTTTTCTTCATCCAAAGGGATCCTCAACAACATTCTGACAAGAGGGAGCAAGGTTCTGCATCATGACAAGAGTTCAGCTACTGAATTGAATATAGGAAGCTTTACTTTCTTATATAAAATTCAGCACAGAAAGAAACAGGCATTATCAGAAATGCAGGCAATGGTACAGATACACAATTTTTGCCAGATGCAAATTATAATCTCCATTTTTTAAATCTTGTTGAGAAAAGAAACAAGAAAGAAAACAACAAGAGAGAGAAATATAAGTCAAAGTGAGCTGACCTGGCAAAATATTTTTGCAGGTTCTGTTATTTACAGCAGTCTTAAGAAGACATGGTTTCTTTAAGTAATGTTTTTCAGTGGCCTTTATTTGCCTTCTAAAATCCACTACTTATACCATAATTTTACATTACTTTATACAAACAGAGTTTAGCTTGAATATTGCAATGCCTGTGAGAACCAGTTTTTCTTCAGCAAATTAGGAAGAGAAATGGCTAGGAAAGATTAAAGTCTTTAATCTCAATGACAGGACATAAGCATCTGGTAAATTTATCATGGTTCACAGCCACAGCCCTGCTAAAGCCAAAGCAGAAGGTTACATCCCAGCAGGAGAGTAGTGGACAAGCCTCTGAGGAAAGAAACAGCTGTGGAATTTTCCCCCAGGATCTATAAAAGAAAAAAAAATTACTTGTCTGGGTCAAGTGGAAGACATGGGGGCTATTTCTGACAGAAAGCTTCCCTTTTAAAACCTCCTTTTGTAATAGCATTACTTGGTTATAATTATTCCTGCTGCTGACATGGATACAGAAGGGGGGAAGGCTGCCTGATGATGGCTGTTGAGTAAAACTGACATCCATCCAGTGCAATCCTGTCTAGACTTTGTGTTGGATTTAAACTTTTTCCCTCCTGTGTTAACCATTGTTAAACTGTGCAGAATCATACAAAATGTATAAGGAGGGACTGACTGTCTTAACACTCAGGGCTGCACCCACTTATATCAATTTTTCTTCAGATTGAAAACATCCTATCCAAAAAGCCACAAATTGCATAAGAGTCAAGAATAGCTCAGAGTAAGCAGTCCAAGCCAGTTCTTGGCTCTGTTAATTCACTGGTTTAATATAGAAAACAACTTTAAAATTAGACACAGTCATTATTATTCAACATCACTGTGTTCCAGGACCAAAAAAATAAATAAGTGATTTTATTCGGGCAAGGATTTCTGTTATTCTTCTTACTCTGGAACTTAGTGATATAAGAATATTTTCCTTGATGGATAATCCAGGAGTCAGGACTTTCTCATTGTCCTCAATGAGGAATTCAGTGTGGGGAATGTTAAATTATAGTAAGGTTTCTCATCTCTTCACGTGGACATTAACTAGAATCATTTTGTCTACATGCCTCAGGTCAGGTGAGGACTATTGCCACGACAATCTTGGCCCCTCTCTCAATATACTTTTCTGCTGATAACATTAGTAATGAGAAAAAAATGGCCCCGTGAAATAATTGGAAGTGTTTTGATTTACTTCAGTAGGCTCAGAATGTTGTCTTTATTTTCTCATTTCCATTGGTGTATGAAATCCTGATGAGAAAAAATAGATGCACTTTTGTCATTAAAGAAAAACAGTCCTAATATGACTTAATGTCCTTTTCCAGTACTCATAGATTGTTTAAAAAGTGTGCATTCTTCTCTTTTAAAATATTTACCACCTCTCTTCTTCCCCATCTGGAAAATTTCAGGTTCGCTTAAGTGAAGATGCAATGACCTTGGAAATAACTCGACATGTGAAAGATCACTCTTTTTGAGACCGGAGGAAATACTTTAGCCTATCATTAGATGCTGCTAATTAAATAGCTTCTCACTGCTTTTGGCCTCTTCCATCCCATTCCCATTGCAAAGTCACAGCTGTGCTGCTCTCAGTTAAACATATTACTCAGCTTCACAAAATCACAGAATCACAGAATAAACCGAGTTGGAAGGGACACACACGGCTCACTGACTCCAGCTCCTGGCCCTGAACACAACACTCCAATTATCACACCCTGTGCCTGAGAGCATTGTCCAAATGCTTCTTGAACTCTGTCAGGCTTGGTGCTGTGAACACTTCCCTGGGGAGCCTGTTCCAGTGCCCAACCACCCTCTGGGTGAGAAACCTAAACCTCCCACAAACAGCCTTAGTTTTGAAATTTCCGGAAGAAAGCAGCGTCTTGTGCTGGTGGGTGCTGTAGGTCTGTTCCTTGATCAAACATAATGAAGGCTGTTTCCACCATCCTTTGCAGAGTATTTAGTCCAGGCATGCTCTGCCAGCCCCAGAGGCTCTGACTCTGTCCTAGAACAGATGGCAAGCATCACCCTTGCTAAGGAATACATGAAACCTTGACTGTACAAAGATCAATCTACTTTCATTTTTGTAAAGCATGAAAAGTAGATTGCCTCTGAGGATAGGGGTTTGTATTCCTGGGCAGCAGATGAAGGATACTCTCACCTGACACTTTTACAACAAACACAGTATAAACTTTCATATCAGGTAGTCCAGAGTTTTGCCAGCAAATACAGGACTGATCACAATAAAATAAATTAAAAGTCTCCTTATTATTGTAAGTGCTGAGCTCAATAGCTTTTCACTTGTTCATTGATATATTTTTGAGTCAGCTATTCTTTGCTATAAAACTTCCCAGCAAGAGCCTCCTCACAGCTCCCTAATCAAATCTGTCCAGCTGAGAGGTACTGGATGGCCTCCCTTCAGATCTCATCAGCGTCATTTATTGAACGGATACATCATTTCCAGTGCACCACAAGACCGTGTCCTCTGCAGAGGAGCTGAGCTTGCTGCCCTGAACACATCCCTAGACCTTACAAATTGGCAGTGAGTTTTCCTCGCAGACCAAGAGGTAGTGTCAGCCTTCTGGTATCCCTCTGCTATGCCGCTAACGCAAGTTTTCTGCTCTGCCCACATCCCACCTCTCCCCACCTTTGTGCAGGAGGTGTAACAGGGCACTACCACCCTCAGCATGGCCACATCCTCACAGTGCCCTTGGGCACATCCTCCTCCTGTCACTCAGGTTTTGAGGTTGCTCTTCAGAATAGAAACATGAGGGGATGTTTATTCCCTCTCTGTCCTATTTTACAGCTTTTCCTTGATGAGCTGCCCACAAACTAAGGTATATGTTTAAAGCCTATCACTTATATGTACTGTCTTGATGTCCCTTTGTGTAAGCTTTTTCTATATTTTTTTATAAAGAATGGAAAAGAATATTTGTTAACTTTGTTAGTTGTAATCTTGCCTCTTCAGGCTCACCACTCAAGAAACCTTCCACCTTGCTCTGCAACCCAACCACACTCTCAGCCCCTGCTGCCTCACATCCCTTACACGTTTTCACTCAGCCTCCTCCTCAGTTTCACAGGACTTCGCACATACACTTATAAGCTAAAAAAAAAAGAAAAAAGAATAAGAAAGGGGGAAAAAAAAGCCCCAGAAATAATGAAAAGTAGGAATACTAATGTATGAATTCCAGCACAAAAGCAGAATAAAATATTTGTAATCTTCCAAAGCAGCTTCACCCCACCAGTGTAAGAACCTTTGAACATAAGATAAAATCTGTGTAGAACACAGATATTATCTATGGCAGACATAATCCTTACTGGCAGTTATTCTTAGATATGCGTGTACCATGCCATACTGTTATAGAGGTTCACCAAGTGCTCCTCAGCTTTGCTGATTAACTTCGACCATCTTCAGAACTTGGCAGTCACATGAAGGGATGTAGGCTCTTCTTATTTCCTAAATACATGCTACCAGATTTCTATACTTCCTATATTTTCTACTTTCTATATCTCATAATATAGATAAGTATAATTTGTATACCTTCTGGTTTAAATATAAAAATTTAGGATTTATCTTCAGACTAAAGGGAAGTATAAAAAAATAAACTTAGTGTTCCATAGGGGAAATCACTAGGAACGATCTCAAAATAAAATTGCACTTCACACTCAGCATTTGATCTTCCTCAGAGCTGCTGTCACACTTCCTGCCTTCACTGCCAGACAGAAAGCCTGATAGTACTGTCAGCGCTGCAGAATCACCAAGGCTATGGAAGCAAGAATTCTGCTCTTCGTGCATTACCAACAAAAGCAACAGCTATAAATCAGGAATTGAATTTTATCTTAGTATAACTAAATCAAAGAAAAATGCTGCACATTCCAGAAGCTGAAGAGATATTCTAGCATAGACTGAGAGAAACATAAAGAAAACTTGCACTGAAATTTATAATCTAAGTATGCTTCTTTCCTTTCTTTGCTCTTGTAAACCCCATATATTTCAGAACCTTTCCATTGGAAAAGAAAGGCTGGCTCAATAGCCTAAGTTTTTATATAAACTGCATTTAGTATTTAATCATTACAATAATATGGTTATTTATATTTACTTTTTTCTTTCCTTGCTAGAGGTGCCATTGTGAGTAGAAATTTCACAAAACTGAGACAATAAAATAAAAAGAGGTAGTAGAAACCCCATCCTTGGAAACTTTCAAGGTCAGGTTAGATGCGACTCCGAGAAATCTGGTCTGGTTGAAGATGTGCCTGTTCATTGCAAGGGGATTTGAATAGATGACCCTTAAATGTCCCTTCCAACACAAATAATTCTGTGATTTTGTGATTCTATGATTCTAAGAGCTCCTCCAAAACCCAACTGCAGAGTTAAAAAGGCCTCTTATTCTGTAACAATGCTCAAACTGTCCATGCAATACTTTGTGTCACTCTGTCATACCACCATGGAAAGATTAGCTGAGCACAAAGGTGGGTTTGGCACTGAGTGGAGCTTTGGAGCTGGATGAGTCTCTCCCATCAATGTATGCTAACACTACAGAGGAGATACAGATCAGCCCCAAACTAGGTGGTGTTCCACACCTTCTATTCACTGCTAAGGTGAATGGTGCCACCATGCCAGACACCCTTCTCTTAGCTTTGCTTGGTGGGGACACACTAAAATTGCACTGTGGAAACTGAAGTTGTCTAAATCTCTTTGCACAGGTGCCTTACCTTACTCCCTTCTGGAGTGGGTTGCTTCCACTATCCCTGCAGCTGGCCAGGGAGGCAAATCAACTGTAAATCTGTACAGAAAAACAAAAAGCAATCACTTTTTAATGGTTTCATTTTCAGAGTACTGTAGAACTATATTTTATATGAGTATGCAGTTTGTTTTAAAACCAACACATCAACCTTCATTCCAAGGTGTCTAAGCTTTAGCAAAAGAGAAAACTGCATTGTCTCAGTTACCTAGTCCAAAAACAGTCTTACAGCAAAAAAAAAAAAAAAAGTCTCATGCTTGTTTTGCTACAATCAATTCTTTAAGAACTCTAAAAACAGTCTCCCTTCTTTTCAGCCTAAGTACTTCACCATCTGCTTGAAAACTAAAGGAAAATGGCAATTTTATGATGTCTCTTCTGACATTCAGTCACAGGTTACTTCTCATTGATCTGTCTCATTTCGGGTCAAGACACATTTTGCTTTCTGCTAGCCGTTTCCAACTGTGCAACATATGGTTGAATTTCCACAACTGTTTCACATCACAACTTGGTAGCCTTGGGAATTAATATTCAATCCTCACAATGAATAAAAAAGAATTGTTACTCGTGGTACTCCCATACTACTTTGTCATTACTAACAATATTCCACAACAAATAAATGTAAAAGCTAGAAACATTCAACTACCTGACTCACCTTCGCAACTTCTTATTTCAGAAATCCTACTTGGGATTCTTGCATCATCAGAGAGAGGGAGAGGTGACATACTTTGATTTTAATCCTGCAAAAAATATTGCTCTTTCAGTGGTGCTTAACCACAAGATTCTTTCACAGTGAATAAATAAGAAGCTCTCACCATACGTTTTGCCCCACATTCCAGTGACATTAATCAACTAGATGATCTTCCCTATTCTACTGAGATGGGGTTTAGTGCTGTGTTGTTAGAACAAAAAAAGTCATTCTACAGAGGCACACATGCTTTCCATTTCCATTTCCATTTCCATTTCCATTTCCATTTCCATTTCCATTTCCATTTCCATTTCCATTTCCATTTCCAATTTCCATTTCCATTTCCTTCTACTTTTTGATTTCCTTTACCTTTACCTTTTCCATGTATATTGCAATGAAGTACATTTTTCAGAAGTTAAAATTATTCTTTGCATCAAAAATGACAAGAAAAGCAGCAAAAACATGACAATTAAATTTCTAGACTGAATCATCAACACCTAATTAGAAACAAAGTCCAATTGTAGCAGAATGTCTCTTGTTTTGTAATAAAAAATATAAACGACAATATTAAAAATTCTGTGAAAAAGTATATGCATGAACAGGGAAAAAAGTAAACTTAGCTTTCTGTCAGAAAAGGCAGTTTTATTAAAAAAAAATCCTGAGTTTGAGCCAGTTATGCCGAAAGTGTAAACCAAATAAGTGAAAGCTATTTTCTTGCTATGTTCTGATAATATCAACTATGTTTACTTTTACATTCATTTTTTTAATGTTTCAAATTTGATTTTACTACATTAATATCTAATGAAAACATTCCAGTCAAGATATCAGGGGAGCAGAAAGAATTGAAATAAACATTTGGGTGGTTCTGAATCCAAAATGTCTAAAGCTTTCGTTCTTTTGGAAATAGCAAAATCAGTGATGAAAAACACTTCCAGATACCTACTTTCACAAAGATTCATAGAATCATAGTTGGAAGGGATCCATCAGGATCATCAAGTCCAACTCTTGGCCCTGCCTGGGACAATCCAAGAGTCACGCCACGTGCCTGAGAGTGTTTTCCAAATGCTTCTTGAACTCTGTCAGACTTGGTGCTGTGACCATTTCCCTGGGGAGCCTGTTCCAGTGCCCAGCCCCTCTATGGATGAAAAACTTTTTCCTGATAAGTAATGAGTTCTCAGTTTGCACCAAGATTTCCTTTGGTGCCTAAAATAAACTTTTTCCTGGAAACATAAGTATACATTTCACAAGGTTTAACAATCAAAAGCATAATAACAAGGCTTCCCTCCCACCTCTTTAAATAAACCCACCCCACCATAGCAAGTTTTATTTATGAATGAAGTCATAATGCAACCTGATATATTTGGGGCTGCAATAACTGCTTGTATTGCAGAGGAAGACATGCTGCTGACAAAAGTGTGACCCATATAAGGAAACAATGACAAGGTAAATGGACTCTTCCGTGGTTGCTTAGTAAGTCATTAATACATGTTATTTATTGTAGAAAAACTGTCAGAAAGCCTAAATCATTACACGCAAGTGAGGCAAAAATAACATCAACTGAAGCAGCTTCATTTACACCCCCACTCATCTTTAAGCTGATTACATTTTTAACATTGTAAATCAGGAGTAATTCCCGAGGAATTAGTGGCAACATGCAGCATGAGGAACTATGAAGTTACCTTTTGGGGATAGTATGCGATTCAACATATCTATTGACTTTTGTGTTGTGATTTATTAGGACTGAAGGGACAGGAGGATAAAGCACAGATACATTCTACACCATGGAGACCAGTGCATAGAGCTCAGAGACACTGGCAATAGAATCTGCTTCAAAACTGGGAGCAGTGTATCCTTGATACCAGCCTGAAACAGGACACAGCTTACTCCCTGCCTGCACGGATGCAACCCTGTGCTAAGGTAACAGTACTGCTTCTGTCACCTGAGATGTCACTACACAGAGCACCTTGAAGCTCTGTGGTGGTGCAGGCTCTGAGTGCTCTCTAAAGTACTTCATCATAAAGATGTTTCTAGGTTCCTTAGGTTGATGTAAATATCATTAAGAGCCAGAAGATTAAGGATGGTGCAGTGAACACAACTGCAGAGTGACCTAAAACAAGCAGCTGCTCAGGAAATGGAGTGTGTGAAAGTAGAGGTTGGGATTCGTCTCCATTTAGTGGCAAGTAAGGAATCAAAGGTTACACATTTCAACTAATTGTCTCAAGTCTTGTAACAGAGAATGGAAAGAAATGTGCACTTGCAGTGCTACTTAGCTTAGACAAACATTTAGAATGGTTGCAAATTCTTGAGGTTTAATCCCAGCTGGCAACTAAGCACCACACAGCCACTCATTCATTCTTTCCTGGGAAACAAGGGAGAGAACTGGGAGAGTAAAAGTAAGAAAACTAGCAGGTTGAGATAAAGGCAGTTTAATAATCAAAATATAATAACAATAACAACAACGATAACAACAACAACAACAACAACAATAATAATAATAGTAATAATAATAGTAATAATAATAATGAAAATAACTAAAAGAGAGAGAAATAAACCCCAAGAAAAACAAGTGATGCAAATGCAAACCAATTGCTTGCTAGTTGCTGACTGGTACCAGTCAGTCCCAGAGCAGCAGCCTCCTGCCAGCTTTCCCCTCAGTTTATATACTGACTGTGATGCCCTAGGTATGGAATGTCCCTTTGGTCCGCTGCGGTCAACTGTCCAGGCTGTGTCCCCTCCCAGCTACTTGTTTCTCTGCAGCCTTCTTGCTGGCAGGGATCAAGAAGCTGCAAAGTCTGTGATTTAATGTGAAGCACTTCTCAGCAACAACTAAAACATCAACGTGTTATCAACATTATTCTCATCCTTAATCCCAAACACAGCACTGCACCAGCTACTAGGAAGAAAATTAACACTACCCCAGCTGAAACCAGGATATAAATGCATAGATTTAAAGATATTACAGTTAGATTAAATAAATCTCATCAAGCATGTCTAAAGCAGCAGCAGTGGTGTCTTGACATAAGAACTTTGACAACTGCAGTATGGGAAGAGAGACTTAAACACTGGTGTTAAAGAAGGATACTTCCCCTAAAGATACAAATACATGTTTTCTTATGTACTATATAATGCTTGGCTATTAAATATTCATGCTTTGAAACATAGGCATGTGTCACTGCAAACTCATACCTGCAAAAAACATAAAGTTTTTACTAGGATTCATGTTCTCGTGAACTTGCTGAAAGCTCCAGGATAGGATACAGTGCTCAGGCCAAGACAGGGGAAGCAGTTGACAAGGTCCTATATTGGATATAAATATGAAGTAAAAAAGGCTAGAGATATAGATCCAGTAATATAAAGATCCAGTAAGGTTATATAGATGTATATTCGATCCTTGCAAAAAAATCCAAACAAATAATTGTTTCCTAAACAATAAAAATAATCAATGTCTTTTTAAATAGTCATTAGACATGATAATTTGCCTTAACTGAATCACCTAAAGTGGTATATATATATGGAGCTGCACTACTACATACTCTTCTGCAGTCTCGAGATTATATGACAAGGTTTACTTCACTAAACAAATAAATACATGTCAGAGTCAAATCTGTGCTTTAAATTGTATGAGAGTTCAATCTTTAAAAGACATAAAATCCAAACATTGTGTCTCTGCACACCAGGAAAGCCAAACTTCTGTCACCAGAAGCAAAGCATCAGCAGAATTGCTTTATTTCTCTATGTTTACCTGTCCTTGAAATGACTATTTCCCAGCACATTGCAGTGTGCAATGAAAACGCAAGCAGCCTTCCCCTTTGCTTTTATTGTTAAACACAGTTTGAAGTGTCTGAGTGGAAGAAAGACCACTTCTTCAAATTACCTCTACACTACCACATCCATGAAAGTGAAAAAGAGGGAGAGAAATCTCTAGAAATGTGATTCATCACCATTACATGACCAGTATAAAGAACAGTTTATAAATGTTTTTTACAGCATCCAAATGTGTCATTCAGGATATCACTCTGTATATATTCAGATAAAACCGTTGGATGCCGAAGGTGTTGTAAACCTTTGGCCTACTAACATATCTCTCTATTAAATATATTACCAGATAGCTCCCCGCAGTTCAAGACAAAAACCTTATGTCTCCTGTTGGGATTCCCCCTGTTTCGGGCATCCTTTTTAGATGCAGTGTGTTGTACATGAGCAGTGAGCATACAAGGGCTGGGGGGCTTGTGAAAAGACCGTCTGGGTCCTCTGGGTCAGGGCGAAATTGTGCCATGGTCAGGAGTGCACCAAAGAACACATTTCTTGTCTCAAGTGTAATGTTCAAGAACTGGTTTGTGCTGTTGTTATCTGCCTTGAGATCTGGTAATCTCTAACAGAGGCCCACAGCTCTCTAGCCTTTAATTTTCATTGGTCAGAACTGTAGTGTACAAGAGTCTGGGCCACATAACTCTGAATTACCCATGAGTTTAAATTAAGAAAATCACTTTTCCTCCAATCCAATTCTTACAGAATAAACTACAATCACTATCCATAAACCCTAGTCAGAAAAAAATATATCACTGAGGTTCACAAACACTTATCTCACCATATTTCATCAGTTCATGGACATCTCCAAAACACCTTGATTACTATCTATGCCCTTGGCATCAAAATGCTACAAGTACAGCTGTACTTTCTGAGGCCCTCAGTGCTTGGATCTATGAGAGGTCAGATGCTGTAGTTTGGTGATTGCTCTGTTGTCTCCTCTTAACTACATACTTTAATACTTTTCTGGCTCTCTCAACTAATCTGTCACCCACCCAATCTGTCATCGAAAGTCTGAGTTTCTGCTCCTACAATAAGAGCTTTTTATTTGTCAAAGATTCTCCAATTTATTTTTTTTTTCAGAATCAGAAATCATCCCTCCTAAATACCAATGAACTAATTTATCCAACTGTACATGCCCCGTGTCTTTGCCTTCTGCCTTCATTCCCTTCAGGGACAGATGTTTCCATGGATATTTATCCCCTCTGAATATTTCCTTGCTTTGCTTCCAACAAAAGCTTTATCCCCTCTAACAACTGTAAGAAAAAGAAATATAAATCTCATGCAGCTTTTGATGATTATTTCTTTGTCATTTCGATGCCACTGCTGTTTCCTTCTGTGCAGGG
This sequence comes from Platysteira castanea, assembly GCA_013397175.1. Taxonomy (NCBI): domain Eukaryota; kingdom Metazoa; phylum Chordata; class Aves; order Passeriformes; genus Platysteira; species Platysteira castanea. Next base: position 42,141 of record VYXC01008466.1, on the reverse strand, counting down.
AAAAGGACAACCCACCAGCCTTGTTTTGCTTACAAGAAGTTACTTCAAACAACAAAACACAGCGAAAGGTACAAGAAATGCATAAGGAGATGGCTTTTTATTCTTATAGGAATAATAATTATAGTAAAAGCTATGGATTAGTTTTAAAACAACATCTATGAATTTATTCCCTTTTAAATAGCTGGGTTTATAAAGTTATATTTTTTCTTAAACAGGATTTGGAAATCCCTTAAAATATTCCATGATTACACCATTCTACTGTTATTCTTTTTCAAGGCTCATGAGTGGATTTTAAATGCGTCTTAACCCCAAGGCAAAACAGAAGACATTTTTAAAAATCTGGTTAGACACCCGTACCATCAAATACATGCATTTGCAATTATTTTAATCAGTTCTTCAAATAAAGGTTAATGCAGTGCTTATTACAGTATTATATATTCAGGTAAATGTATGTTCACTTATTTCAATCTGCAATCAGCTGTACTTCTCCCTTCCCCTTTCTCTTTTGGCTCTAAGAGGGGATATTAAAACACAAAACACTATTAGGGTAATGTTATGATTGAGAAATTACACTTACTAGAGTAAAGATACTCAAAGGACGGTTTCCAGAGCAACCGCAATTCAGCCAGCTTGCACTTTATGCATTTCCTGAAGAGAAATTCTGCCTCCTGCTCACAGCTGGGCTGCATCCTCACGGTTACCCCTGGCTGTGGAGCGACTCTGCAGATGTTTTGTCCTTCTGCAAGCTGCTGCAGTCATACGGGATCCATGCTACATGGATACCCCACTGGGGATCCAGTCACCAGCTGCAAGCTGGGAAGAGCCCAGCTCAGACTCCTCCTAAAAACCCTCCTCCCACACTAGGATGTGTCTCAGGAGTTCTGAATGGCCTCCCTGTGTCCTACTCCATACATCCAACTGTACTAAGCCTCTTCTGTGACTCTTCCTTGGATAGTAAATTTTTTTCCTATTCACCTTAAATTAGCATACTTCTCCATCAGGATCCAAACTGGCCCCAGTCTCCTCTGAGAGAGCACTCAGGAGCTATGGTCTGAGCAGCTGCAGGGCCAGGGCCCCTACACTGCACCAGAAATCATAAGATAGAGGCCTGGACTTACACACATGACAAATGTAGGCCAAAACCTTATACTGATACTAAGGCAATGTTGAATGCCCCAATTTAACATCCATAGGAGCAATAATGGCTCATATTATCACAGAATATCCTGAGGTGGAGGACAAACACATGGATCATAGAAGTCCAACTCCTAACACCAGCCAAGCCCTGGTCAAACGTACTCTACCTCCAAATTCATATATGTAGCTCCTACTGAAATAAAGAGTAAGTTTTTCCATCGTAGGCTGAGTTTTGTCATGGTTGTAGAAGCATTGACTGTGTGTTTTGGTCTTGGTGCTGAGCTTGAAATTAGTTAAACACTATTCTTTTTAACTGCAAACGTTCTGCACCACTGAAATCGTATGTGGCAGTTTAAAACTGGCTATAGCACTGCCAAGTATAAACACAATTAAATTTTTACATGTTAGTATGGGTACAGGAATGTGTTCCCAGTAGGGGTTAATACCATCATAAAATAATCTTTAAATCAAGTTATAATGGTGGAAATCACATCATCCTTGTTAAACCTACTGACACATGAGGCCCAGCTCTCCAAGAGCTGTGGCTAGAGTACTGTCATTTCATGTTTTATTAAGACTCTCAAAGCCTGTTTTGGAGTGTCAGATTTTGATCTGAATTTGGAAAGGCTCAAGACTGTTGATGAAAACAGTGGGACTGACTCAGTGGCAATGCTCTTGATGTGAGTATTTGGGAAAAACATCTGACATTTTCCACAAACCAGTGAAATGGGCTTAAACAAAGACATTAAAAACATAATCCAAAGCAACTAGAATTTCTTCCTAAGAATGTCACTACAGTGTTACAGGTGAAGCAATAGACAGAGGTGGTATTTAAAAAATTAGAGGGGAAACTAATTTCTCATTTTAATAAGACAAGAAAAATCTGTTGATAATAACAACTTTCTAAAGATAACCTCCAGTTTCCAGAGGGAAAAAAAACCAGTTCTAAAACACTGGTACAATTTCTGTTAATTTAATCAGATTTCATGTGTTTGACAGCATTAATACTGGTGTCATAGATCAGCAAATATTTTGAATTGCTTCTTGAATCACATAAAATTAAAGACAGGGATGAAAAATCAACTTAGAGTAGACAATGTAGCACCATCTCAACCCTGTGTTCAGCAGGCATCCAACCACCATTCGCTGTTCATAGGACTGAAAAAAGGGACCATGTTATAAGATGAAAGAACTGATCTGATTCAATGCCTTCTTCCTCATTACTCCAAACTTTTGCTGATATTTCATCATTTGTTCTCATTTCATCACTAAGACTTCAGGTTCCTGTCAAAAACAAACTCTTTGTTCTCTCCATAAACCCTAATGTTCACTATTGTGTTGAAACTTTAAACAATGCTCAGAGTAGAGAAAAAGCACTGAAAGTCATGACAGATGTTTTGGTCCTGTCTCTGGGATCAAAATTTCCTTGAGAGCTTGGTCTTGGAAGCAGCTGAGCCCTGTCATTGTCTAGAGAATTCAAGTGTCTTCAGTCAGGGTAGCTTACATCTATTTAATTCAGTTCATCCACAGTTTATATTGTAGGGTTAAAATTTATTACCATTTTCTTCAAAGAGCAGGCCCATAGACTAGCTGCACATTTATCTCGAGTCAAAGGAGAATGTTCCCTCTTTTGTAGCATATGGCCCCAACATCCCAGTAGTTTTGTGCCTAGAAATGGAAGGATGAAAAATTTGCATAAATATATGGATATAATGAAAATATATTTCTTTTGTGTGGTATTAGCAAACACAATTATTCCTAATACTGATAAATTAATTCCATGTGCTATATGCCAGAATTTCTCTAAATATTTGCATATTTAAACTATTTTATTCTTTCAGCTCTTGAACAAGCTGTTTAAAAAGTATTCATCAATAGAGCTTTGTAGTTTCAATGGGAGTGTGTTAATTTAACTTTTTATAAGTGTAATGGATAAAAAACCCATAATCTCAAATACTTTTCCTAGTATTCTAGGAAATCTGTAATTTCTTTTTCTCTGTGCCATCAGTGTCATTTAAATTCCTGAAGCAATTTAGATCCAATGTAGGTGGCAGCAATAAGTGTTCAATTCAACAAATTAGCTTTTTGCCTACATGCCACTGTCCTGTAGCTTCTAAATGTGAAATCATTATGGAAAGCTTTGTGGATACATGGTATCTGTTTTGAGTTTCCTAACGTGAATTTGAGAATCTATGTGCCTTACAGCGTGCTGTCTGAACAAATTTTTACACTTTCATCCTGAAAACAGTATTATGCTTATAAAGAAAAATTTGCTGCAGCAAAAGGTCTGCTGACTCACTGCTGTTTGCCCCATGGTGTTCATTTAGATTAGTGCTGCTACAGTGATTTAGTTCCACCTCGGATGATAATGAGTCTAAATTTTACTTCTGTTAGTTGTGCAGGCATGTACTGCAGGATAAATACCTGCAAAGCAAAGGTGAGGAGACAGAAGAAACTTCATTTTGTAAAAATATTTTTAAGGTAATGATGATTTTTTTCTTCTTTTTTAAACACACATTAAAAAAGTCTTCTGTCAAGAAACATCAAATAATGAATTTGGGCTAAGTTTTCCACTCTCTCCAAATGAGAAGTAGCTGAGATTTGTCATTTTTTTCAGCTGAGTGATCTGGCTAACAGTCTGAAAGCTGGTGTAGCTGCAGCTCTGCTAAAACTTCCCCTACAGTGATAAAAAAGCCACATGTAAATATAACGGGACTGGTGCACTTGAGTGTTTCACCTTATCAGAGTCTTAACTGACCTGTAAGTTCAGGTTTGACTTTCAAAGTAACCCTGAATGGGAGGTGTCAGTGAATACGAAATTACTTGTAAGAGAAGGGGAAAAGAGCCCTGCAGTTTCCAGGGAGCTGCCCCTCCACCCACCTCTCCCAGGTGTGTGCATGCACAGTGCCCACAGCGGTATCTCCCAGCACGACTGGTCCGCCTCGTGCTCCTCTCAGTATGAGCACACAGCAAAGGAGGGGCTGCTCATGCCATTAGTGCAGCAACAGGACGTGGTCAAAACCTTGCAAAGAGATTCAGGCGGTTAATTTGCTCTGTAGACAACTGAAACAGAGAAAATGGCAGCAGATATGGCTTTTCCTTTTTTTCCTTCTGGGCATATATTTTCTTGCTTAATTTTGCTATTTTTTCATAATTCAAAATGTGTAGAAGTGGGAAAAGGTGCCCTATTCAGTTACTGCCAGAACGAGGTGCTGTTCACAGCAGGAATTTCTGGTTCTTGTAACACAACCAAGTGCAGTTAGTGAACTCTGCTTCAACTTGTACTCAGGACAGAAACAGAAGTGCTATTGATTGGCAAGTTGGCATTAAATCCTTGGCCGTATAAGAGGCTTACATCATTTTACCTAGAAGTCTTCAAAGAAACTTGTTTATATCCTCCAAACACCTCATTAACTCAAGAGATTTTAATCCCAGGGTGCATGTAAGACCTCATTATGCCATAAAAATGTACTGTTGACTTAGCCGGTTTAAGATGAAGCCCTAAAAATTAACTGACCTCAGAAGTGTGATTATGTTTCCAAACTTCCTACCAAACCTGTAGTTTTAATGTTATGTGGGATATGCAGTATGACTTTTTTTTTTTTTTGTTATTATTATTTTGACCAGAGCATTCAAAGAGTGCAATTCTTCTGATCAAATAATGTAGACAACAATGTATGAATTATAGCTCATTATAGTCATACAGCTTCCCCCTGGATTCAAAGGAAAGAAATACTTTTGAGATATGATGCATCCCATCCTAATGCAGACATCAAAACCAGGCCATATTCAAACACTAAACTATCCTGTTCTTCACTGTTGACTCAGAGAGGAGTACAGGGGACCAGCTCACCCATAGCTTTCTTTTCCATCTATACAAACTCACAGCTAGTTGAGATTAATTTGATGAAAGCCAGTGAAATTAATCTGAGGCAGAACAATAACAAGAAGAGGAAGAGCAACCCACAAGCACACACCTCCAAAAACCCCTCAAACCAAGGTGCAGGACATCACTAAGGGCTAGGGAAGAGGGGACATTGAATTAGTCTGGTGTCAGCTGGTGCTGTAGGACAGCAGATCTCTGAGTGCTGTCGTTCACTTGCCCTGCCAGTGAAAGCAATCTGGTTGCCTTCCGATTTAAACACATGATGAGGCAATCTTCTTTTAATATGCCAGAAATTATGATTTAATATAAGTATTGTAGATATTCATACTATGCTCTTGGTATTGTCCTAAATCTGTTCTCTAAAACCGCTCTGCTGAAGGAGACTTCCCCCTCTGCAATAGTGCCTTACAGGTAGTGGCATTTGAAATACAGTTCAGATTAACATTAGTCTTTCTCCATAAATGTTTTGGTTCAAATATAAATATTTCACTGCAACTTTGATTGATGCAGATGCAGTAAAAATGATCAAGGATGTTCAGGTGTTCTTTAAACTTGAGTACTCCAAAGTAGGAAAACTAATTTCTCAGTTCATTAAGCACTCCAAGGAACTACTCCACTGAGGCTGTAGCTGTCTCTGACCTGTGTTCATAAAGTGGACAAGCTGAGAGTGTCCCTTTTCTCCTTTGTTTCTCAACAGCATGCATTTGGCAGCTGTTATGTCTAACTGTCAAAAGGAAATGATTGTGCTATTTCATATTTCTCATTTTCATCAAAAAGGATTAGTTCATAATCCTTACTACCATTTCATTGAGCTAACAAAGCTGTTTTTCAACTGCAACAAAAATCTGAAAAATTATTACTCATTATGACTACAAGACGGATTGATTTTCCCTTCCCATTTTGTTTAAAACAAAAATGATTCTTGGCTTAGCATTACAACTTGAATAAAAGTTTTTGCACTTCAGGATACCTTTACTATCCTGTTATTCCTCTAAAGTATAATCTTGGGAAACTACAAACAGAACAATCAGAATGGCAACATGCCAATATAGCGTATAAAAACTGTATATCCATAACAATTTTACCAACAACCATAAACATGGTATGCATATGTTTGTACTTGAGAATGTTTTCCTAACATCACTTAAAGACTGAGAGGTTTAAGGCATATGCTTAAAACTACCTCCCTGAGAGTTTAGTCATCTATAAACACATCAAAGCAAGATAATATCTGGATCTACGTTGTATGGTATCCAAACCTGGTTACACATAATGCTTTCAGTGAATACAGTCAGCAGTATTAAATAGAATGCCAAGATCTCTTATGATTTAATCAAGATTTGATATTAAGGAAGACATTCTGTATTTATCATTTGGTTTAGTATATATTAGGATTTCACAGAGGGGGTTGGAGCAGAAATGAAGCTCTGTCATATCAACTTCCATCCACTCGCTGTGTCTCTAAAGTGGTTTTCCAAGCACAGCATTATACTGCTGCTTTCATAAGCATCCATAATTGTCCACTGATAGAAATACAAAGAAATTCAGCTTGCCTGCATGCCACAGGTCTCCCTACACAGGGTGTTTTTTCCTTCTCATGGAAATAGATGGAATAATGAGTATGGGACTGAAATACTGAGACAAAAAACAGCACTGGGCATTTGCTCTGAATTCCAATTTTCCTGTTCAAACAATTTTTCTATGAATGTTGGTGGTACCTTTAATTTTCTTTCCTGTCTTGCTCTGTGTTTTGTGTTAAAAGGACCATATTATCCTATACAATATATAAAATGTCACTTGCAGAAAAGGAGTAACTACTCTTACAATAACACATTTCGGTGTAATTTGACTCTATACACAATGAATAACTGAGAAATGTGAGACAGCTGCTTAAAGATAGATATTTGTAGCAGTAGCCATTGCAACAAGTACCTTCTTTTCTATGTCTTTTAGTTTATTTTTGCTCATGATATTCTCTGTTAAATGGTTGCATAATAATAAGTCATGCTGATTTTATCGATCAATTAAAATCCCACCAAAACAGTTGTGAGGGATGCTTATCTCATGCAGTATGTAGCAGACCAGGGAACAAACAGCTGGCTATTTAGTGAAAGCGGAGAGCAGGATGTACAAATGAGAGCTATGTGTCATCAAGTGTTTCTTTTGAAATGCCTGTTACTCAGGTAAAGCTTATAAGGTGACATTGTCCTCATTAAAGACATCCAGAGAAAAGATGTTCTAATTATATGGAGTGTAGAGGAGCAGCTCGATGCACTGCCAGTCCAGAGTGAGGCACTGGAAAATGTGGGTAGTTGCTAGGCTGCTGCTGCCTTGTGACACTCAGGCACTTCTGAGGCACAGGAAATTGTGCTGATCAATCGCATGACAAAACTTCTTATCTCAAGCCTCTCCCACACATTTCAGTACCTAGGGCTTTGAAAAGGGGAGGAAAAAAAGAGAAGTGCATAACAGCAAATATTAGAGGGAAAAATAGCCAATTAAATGCTAATATTCAGTTCTGGGTCATCGACTTGGTTTATGCAGTGTAGCAAGAAATGGTTTGTAAAATTTCAAGTGCTGAAAACATACTTACATTTTCTTTTAGACAAAGCCAGGCTTGTTAAATTAAATTCACATATTCGGGAAGATGAGGCTTGAGGTTTTCTTGGTCTTGAGATGGATTTTACTGCACATGAAAAAGCCTGCAACTGACTTTATGTAGCTACAGTGTGAACCATGCCAAATTCAGCTGAATTATTTATGTGAGCATTTTATGAGTAAATATTGTCATCCACTTGGGATGTCAGGATCCACGAACGTAAAACAGCTAACTGGACACTCCACTGATATAGTGGTTATAGTAATACCAAACCCTGCCATTCCATCTGCTGGACTCAGCAGTACCTGTGGATCTCTCCACTTGCTGTGTAGAGGCACTTTACCATCGAGTAATGGCAGAGGGCAGACTTAGTGGATCTCCTACTGCTAGGAAACCCCTCCACAAGGGTGCAGTCTCCCAAGCCAGAAAATACAGCAGCAATTCAGAGGACAGGAGTGATCAATACGTCCTTCCAAGACAGCAGATTCTTATCTAGGATTTCACTGCGGAAGGACATTTATGGAGTTTATCACAAAGCAACTCTCCTCCAGTGTTTTCCAATTTTTCCAGATTTGCAGGGACCAGGTGGCCCTAAACAATTCTAGATGACTATAGGTTTAGGGAATACAGATGTTCTCAAACTCGAACCCCACACAGCCGCATTTGTGTATTTTTGTGTTTATTTGCCTTTCTTCAGACAGGTATGTTTCTGTTTTAAACCATATTTTCAGACAGTGATAGTACTGCAAATAGCAATATAAGCTTTCAAAAGAATGAAAAATTCTCTGTTTTTTACAGTTCGGGAGACAGGCAGAATATATGTAATATACACTTTTCAGATGTTCTGTGAACCACAAAAGGAACTTCTCATTTATAAAGTTCAGGTGGACCAGAAAGGGACAAGAAATCATTGCCTGCAATGTAAATGATGGAGTGTAACACAGTGTGTCACAGGGTGATGAACAATGCCATTTCAAAATTCATTCCTGTAATTAAGTTAAGCGGTTCTGAATATGAATTGACCTTTAAGGATTGCTAGCTATTTATCCATATTCAAAGAAGACTGAAAATACTGGCACTTATAAAGTGGACATAATTTACATTCTGGCAGCAATAGCAGCATCAGCAGGATGGGGACATACCTACACTGTTAAATAGCTAAAAACAAGCAAGTATTCATGTAAACCGAGGAGAAGGAATAGATAGATAAAAGGAGTTTTGATTATGAGATGCAGAGAATTAACACATGGTATGAATTCTTCTGAGTCTCATGCCTCTGTGGTTCCTGGCATGCACACATAAGGTTTAAAGAGCTTTATCTATCCTCAGTGTGAACAGGTCAGTCTGTTCTGAGGCAGCTGGAAATTACACGTCCTGAAAAAATCTCATATAATCATCCCTAATTGCAGCCAAAGCTAGTACAAGGCAGTTAGAGAATATACAAAATAATCCTCCTTTTCTAGGTTGTAGTCTAAGTGATGTGAAATGCATACATCAAACTAGAATATTGCCTGAAGCCGTTCTGTCCAAAAGAGGTGAGTTTCATAAACCTGAGCCTTGAAAGCAGGGAGGTTAAAGGGCTGGTGTCCATGTCCAGGTCTCAAGCACACACAACAACACACACACATCCATATTCTCCCTCTCTCATGGAAAATGGTCTCAAATTATTAAGTGAGACGGAACTTCTCTTTGGAGGTATTGTAAACATTCTAAAAATGTAAAGACAAGATATGAAGACTGCTCAACAATAAAAAGGCAACTAGAGAGTGACTACTGTACAAGTACGGACCGTGTATGGTCCATCTCTCAGATATTTATGTGGCTGATCTGCAATGAAGACAGTGCATGCATCGTTGTTGCCATAGTTATAGTGGCCTTGAGGCGCACATACTGTATCACTCTTCTCTTGCATTTAAAGCAATTTCATCTATTATTTATATGATTACTCTTTCTTTCGCCACTTCACCTCTACGCTGCATTGCCATCCACTCGCTTCACTTTCCCACAGTTCTTTGAACATGACTTGTATGATTTCAGATTAGACAACCATGGAAATGGGAGGAGATAACTTTCTATTGAAAAATATAAAGCCTACCATGATTTTGTGTGAATATGAATTCCAGACTGTGTGGTTTTTTGGGTAAACACTAAATACAATATTCTCAACGTGATTATCGATTCTTTTCCAGGAATGAGAGGAAATACAAGTGAGCTCAGTGGCCTGACCATGTTATAAAGAAAAAATGTAGCTCTTGTAGGTATTAATTTACCCTTCAGTAGTTCAGCCTTCTCTTGATGCAAAGTTCATTACAGTCCTAAGGAATCATACTGTTTCAGTGCTGGTTTACTGACAATGGCAAAGATCTACTTGTCCTGTAGATGATGTACTGGGAAGGCAAAGCAGAGAAAATAAGAAAATTCTTCTTTTAGCTAGTTTTGATTTTATAGTCTTAAAATATTCGTTAAATACATTGCAATATTGACTAAATGATTTGCCTAAAAAATAAAAGGAAAAATAATGCTCAAATAACACCCCACGTATCTCAGCACAGCAGTGCAAGCTGCCTGCTTTTTACAGAGTGAGCAAAGGAAAAGTACCTGTGGTTTTTGGACTGTGCTGTGCTGCTGCTGCGACATGATGGCGAGAGAAGGAGCTCTGGGAATGCACTGTCTGCAGGCTCTGGGATACAGGTTTGGCCAAGCTCAGAAGCTGGAAACTTCAACAGTACATGCCATTTAATTAAAATTCCTCCCTTTTTTATTATAATGGCAGGAATATACAGTCAAGAATAATTTCTGTGCTGAGAATGGCATTTCTTACTGAGACAAGTGGCAGTCTCCATGATTTCACTGTGGCCTTTGTCTGGGCACAGTTTTTTGACACTGTGTTACCTCTTACGAGATTAAACTATGCTTGTAATATGACTAGAAATACTTAGCCTTAAATCTGGCATGAACCAGTATTAAGAGTAGTGAAGGTATTGCAGCATGAGCTTTTGAACAGCACAGCAAAAGCACCCTTAGCTTGCTATGTCCAAATACCCTTTTGAAAGTCACTCCCCTAAATTATCAGTTAAACCATTTCTCTCATCTTGCTGTACTATCCCAAGAGCCTCAGCTTCAGCTGAGGCACTTTATTACTGTCAGATAACAGCCTAACCCAGTTTTGTTTTAAGCCTTCTCTAAATATGGGACCTATCTCCTATAAAAATATGTTCAATAGGCCCCACCAATCTAAACCCACAACCCTATGGTGACCCTGAAACCCTGAACATTGACCCTGAACAAGACCATTTAAATTTGACAGCCACCATTTCATATCTAATGTCATGTCCCAGATCCAGGATGAACATGGAGATAGTTCCCTTTCACAAGGGCTTCCGTGATTTCCCTTGCACCCTCTAATTCTGTCTAGTCAGATTAAGTAGGAACATAATACAGGAGAGGAGCTATTGCAGGTAGGGCAACATCAGCAGTCCACGAGCAGAAGGCTGCCATCCAGGACAGTTGTCACCCTGCCTTGCACAGCCCCCTTCAAGCACTCTCATAATGTAGGTTGAAAACACATATTGGTGTCACTTGCTCATTTTGACACTAAGCTGGAAAGAGCTATGAGGGCTGCTAACCTCAGGAGCATCTCATTTCATGTATGAGTAATAATTCCATATTCCCCAGAGGGAGATGAATGCTAATGGCTTGAAACTGAGAGTGCTGAGCATTTAAAGCCTCTGCTGAAGTCATCTTCTAGCACAGAAGGCACTCTAACAATTACAGATGCTCCTGCTCCTCCTGGGATCAGGACATAAATAAGGCTCTATCTTTTTCTGTAGTTAATAAAGAAGCTCCAGTGTCTTCTACACAGAGGAAAAGTAATAATATGATGCATTTATATTACTGCTTTGTACTGTTCAGATGTGCTTAGCTGTTCTCTGTCACTGCTTTCAGAGAAGAAATATCAAAGTGTTATAAACAGTCCACCTAATACTGTGAACACACTGTGAATTTCCACATATTTGTCAAGTCATATCAAAGTTCAACTAAATGTAATCTTACATCTCTTGCTGGTTTGTGGCAGTCCTTGACTGTGCTGATTAAGAATTGAATGTGTTCTTTTGAGACAGTAATGACTGATTCCTGAGTTCCAAGGGTGGCAGGTAAAATGAGTTTTCTCCACATTTTTTCTCCCTTCAATGAGAAAAACTAAACTCCTCTCCAATTAATCTCCCATTCAAAACAACAATATTTTGAAAAGTGTTCAACTGTTCCTGGGAGATATTTCACTTGCTAGTCCACAACAACCCAGGACTTGTTATTTTGTACAGCTCATGCACAAAGGTTTTTAAAAAAACAAATTAATGTATGACATGGCCTCGTCAACAATGTTGACCCCATTTTACTCTTGCAGTGGGAAGGTGTGAGAATGGAAAAGCAGATGCTTTTCTCATAGTTCTTTTGGGGGAAAAATAAAAAAAGAAAACACACAAGAAAATAATTAGGACTAGGTTGAATTGTTTTCAGAGTGACTTGAAAGCGTTCAAGCTTTTCCACACATCTAACATATTATAGGAATTTTCGATATATAAAAACTAAAAGATCCTCATCGCTGGATATGGGGCTGTTGCATCCATAGAGCAGTCCTCTTTCCTCACTCCTGTGTTATTGCTTATTCTTTCAGGTATCATTCAAATGACGTCAAACTTCCTATTACTCTCGGGAAAGAAGTAATTCTCTTTTTTACAGCTGAATTGACTTAGATTCAGAGCTGCCAATTTCACCAAGTGAACAGATGGTAGGAGCAATATTACAATGTTTTTAACAGGCAGAAGCTCAGAGGAACAGGGTCAAGAAGGAAAAGACTGAGGCAGCACTATTTGCATTCTTATATTCTTTTTTTCACTCACAATCAGCAAGAGGTTTATGCTAGGTATATTAAGTCATTTCAGTTAAGTATTTTTCTATCCCCTTTGAACAGTGGGAAGCTCTTTCAGGAGGCGTTTCGATTCAGTTCAAGGTTTCCATAACCTCTGCTTTTCCCAGACCAGTGCAATCCCATGAATGGGATGCCAGGATTTCTGCAGAGCTCTGGTATGTGAGCATGGAACAAGACCTTCACACCAGTCTCAGCAAAAGTTGTTGGTGGCCTTCTTTGTAAGGCTTGGGGACTTCGTACAGTGCTGTGTCACCAGAAATCACAAGCTCTCATTGCCAGAAATCCTTGCATTACAAAGATGTATCAGCAGAAGCTAAAAGCAAGCTATAACATTTTCCTTGATTTTCAGCAGTGTTAAGCATTTGCAACTTCTGTGGTTTCAGTCAGATTTGTGGGTACTCAGCACTTCGGCGAGTCATCATTAAACTTAAAATTTTCTCTCTTTTGTCATTTTTTAAATACCCTTCATACTACTGGCACTTCTGTAAGAATATGATAGCAGAACAGAAAATTTGCTTTTGGCCATATGACCTACTTTGTAGCTACTTTCACAGTCAATTATTCTTTTGGTTTCTCTATCATTTTGCAATATTAAGATTTTTTTTTAATTAAAACCTAATATTTTATTGCGGCATAACAAAAAAAAACCCAAAAAAACAAACCAAAACCAAAAACAAACTAACAAAACTATTGGCCAAAAACTTCCAGGGAGTTGTGACTATATGATATATGACTATAATATAGTCATATATCGTGATATATGATACATGATATAATGAATAAGAATTGATCCAAAATATTTAGGACTTGAAGATAAAAACTGGGCTTCCTTAATATCACTGAATATGAAAAGTAACCTTATTCTAAAACACTCAGCAAAGTAGTGGAGCTTACACAGAGGCCACTGGGAGTTTCTAGGCATTGAGTACTTTTCAAATTAAAGTTACATCTTGTCATGCCTGAAATACTGATTTAGGCTCTTGGTGCAGGTTTTGATTGAAAAAATCTGTCATGATTTGTGAGATCTTGTAGACAGTAGCTAAGAAATTGCTCAATGTTGCAATGTAACTTGAGGAGAAATTAACTTTTGGGTGGGAAGCAGGTGATTTTATCAGTTCCTACTTTACAGTCAGAAATCAATATGATTGTAAAACGCCCTTTAAAAGTGATAAATGTATAACTTGGTGGATTCCAAAGTTACAGAACAGAGCTCTCAAAAAAACTTCCATTTTATTCTCTTGGGTGTTGTATTTTTATTAATAGATCAAATAACCATTATACATGCAAAAATTCAAGTTTTACACAAGCCAGTGTGAGGAAGGCAGTACATAAGTTAGAAGGCCAAAAGACATCTGTGCCATCACCCTCTCTTATTAGCCTTTGCAGTCAGATTTCTCAAAGTACATCCTCCTCATATCCATAGAAGCATTGCAGTGGCTTAATGTAGGCTGATGTGGTACTTAATGCAGGGAAAGAAGCAGAACTCTAAGGAATTTAAACCTTTCTAGTAAGAGCCCACTTCTCCACCAGTGGACTCTCACTAGTTTTAGATACCTCCTTCTCCTCACATTACCTTTTTGGCTTGTCAGGGATCTACCCACCTCTGTCCCCAAAATATTTTCAAAATCCAACTTGAGAACTGCAGTTTGAGCCACTGGAACTAGTTTTATTTGTCTCCTAGGCTCAGGTGTATGCATAAGTTTCACTCTACTTCAATACTCATCAGCTTTGGTCAAGTACCCCATTAACCTTCTCTTTGGCAACTTCTCAAGCGTTATACTGTGCAGCACATTTCCAGCCTTCTAATTACAGCCTGCTCTGCACCCACTCAGACCTATTAACACGCATCCTGACCTGGAGACACCAGACTTGAACTGATGACAGCCGTATCATATACCAGAGGGGGGTTCAGTCACACCTATACCTAACAGAGATGTAAAGTCATCTTTGCACTTCTTACTCAGTTTTCTCCTGAATCATGACAGGAGTACATTAATTCTTTTGGACAGTGTCCTTGTGAGCTCGATAAGGATGTCATATGATCAGATGAGTATCTGCCAAAAAACTGCCCTCTCTGTTCAAGGCTACTGTGTACAGAGTTCATACACTTTTCATTAAAGTGTTTTTTATTTGATGCAGGTCACGAATTCTGTTCAGCTTCATAAGAGATGTTCTCTCCTATTTGGCAATATTTCACTGTATCCGGTACAGCTGTTTTGCATAAGCATATTTCTTTGCAGCTAATGTGACCCTTAAATTGCTAGGCGATTTCACAGTTATTTCAGACTCCTGTCTTGCATTACACAGTACTGTCACAGAGTTTATGTTGAAAATACCATTGTAGTAGCAGATCAGCATTAATTCTTCACACATTCTATGACATTAATTCTCTACTGCAAGCCTCTCACAGAACAAAGAACCTGACAAGAAGAGAAGGAAATTTTATAAATTAATGAATCAGAAGGAAAGGGACCAGATGGGGAAAAAAACCCCCGACAGAATTTTATTTAGATGCCTCAATTCATTTCATAAGAAATGGAAAAATTCAGGCCCCAGAGACTGCCTAGGACTGACAACTGCCTGAAAAACAAGTAGTTTGGTTGGTAGAACATGCCATAAATGGTATACTTAAAATTAATTGTCTGTCTTAGGCATATGTCTTAGTTGCCTATATATACACCTTAGATTCCTATGCATGAGTAGATCTGTAACTAGAAATCAATTCACTCAGACACTCCTCTTGTATTTTTGGTACAAAGGAATGCCTCAGAGTCCTTTTAGATATGACCAGTAGAGAGTTGCCCTTTTCCCGTATATTGGTTAAAGTACTCAGCAAGGATGGACACTCAGGATGAGTTTTAGTTGCTTGACTGTTTGGGATTCTCACACATATTTTCTGCTTCCCAGACATGTGTTTCACTGCATGACTCATGCTTTTAGTCAATAGCTTTTTCATGCAAATGTCATCTACAACCCCAGAAACAGAGGCCGTTGCTCAAGTCACAGGATCCTTTTCTGGATACTCCAGTGTCTGTGCCACAGAGTCAATGTTTCTCCTTTAATCTGCTTTTGTGCCCGTGCTTTGGGGCTGCAGGGCAGCACACGTTCAACAAGCAAGCTGGAGCAAACTTGGCTAGTATATAATATATAAAGCTAATTTTATGGATGCCTAAAAAAATGGGAGTCATTCCTTTAAATCTCTTCCTACTCTCCAGATGAGGGATGCTCCCTTTGACGGAAGGTCAGGAACAGCCACCAAAGCTGTTGTGGAAAAGCCACAAGCACCAGTTTGGACCTGGTGCTGCATTAGCTGCTGCAGCCAGTGCCAAACACAATTAAAGCTGCCTGCTAACCCGGGCCTCTCAGGGTCACAGGAGATCCATTGTGGGAACTCTATGTGGTCAAATATGGGAATGAAAAAGCAGTTAATAAAGGATCCCTTAGCTGGCTTGGAAATCTTGGTTTCCCTTGTAAGAAGAGAAATAGCCACCCTTTACCTGTTTTGAAGATGGAATAAGCTATTAACTAAAGTTAAATGAAATAAATATCCTTAGACTATCACTTCAACTGCAAGACAGGTGAGAAAAAGCTTAGCTTTTCAAGGAGCTAATTGGCTCAGGTAGAAATACTTTTGTTCACTCATATTAATTTAGATGTTTGTTTTCCCCTTGTGTTGCCCTGTTGATACCCAAGTGATTTTTACTCAGTTTGTCCAGATCATCTAGGCAATGTAACAAAGACAAGGCAATTTCTTTGTTCCTTGGAGCACTAAATTAAGCTAAAACAGCATGTCAAACTAATGTTCTTTCCTAGCAGAACATCATCCTTGAGCACCTTCATTATTTTCTCTCTGTACTGTACTGTACAATAGTATCCCATTTTCTGAGCTGAATTCTGTGGGCCTCAGTGTACACTGTCTAAGTGAGCTTAAGGATGTACATTAACAATTACTGATTTTACCCTCCATATGACCCAGCTGTTACATGACAGAGGATTAGTGTCCTCATAATTCCCATTTAAAAAGTTAAAAAAGATTGAATGGAACAGATGCTGCATTATTTGTGCTGGTCTTTGTTCTGCTATACTTCATTTTACCCTGTCCAAGCAATATTATCAAGGGCTGCCTAAAAAGAAATGAGATTCTAAAGGGACAACTTGACTGATTTGTGGACATGTAGGGTAGTCTTTAACCTTCATTCTGAGAAAAAAATCAAATTTCTTTCCATATTTTTTTTCCTTGAACAAAATCTGAAAAGTGGAAACCTATTACCTCCTGATTTAAATTACAAGAAAAGAAATAAGGAGGATTAATCTTTTGTCCTCAGCAGGTGAGATGCTTATATCTCACTTTTATAGAATGAATTTTATCTCATCAGTATAAATTTACAGTTTTTGAAATAACTGATTCCTATGAACTCCATGTATCAGATTAATGCCTAACTTTGATTACAAATCTCCACAATGAAAATTAACACAGGCATCTCTCACACATTTCCTCTTAGACAGTCTGAAATTTTATCTGAGAATACTGCACAAGCAGCAAATCTCTTAGTGAATTCCTCAAGAACATACCAAGAATCTGAACTGATTTTAGCTGTAAGAAAACTGGTGACTCTAACACATAAACATAAGACTATTTGTTTGTTGTACTATTGGCTGAACCTTGTCTCAGCTAGAGGATTAAACAAATTCAGTAACTGTGACTGTTGGTCCCCTCCATTTCAGCAACAGGTTGTGCTGGAGAAGAAGCAAGGATTTTGTTTCTTCAGTGGATATCTTCTTCCATCTCTGGATGTGGTAGTCAGGAACTCTAGTTTTTGCAGTCAAAGGTTATCTTCTTTCAAAACTAGAATTCATATGGAACTCTAGATTTCCAGATGCAAGGTGTTCACTTCTATTTAGCACATGAATCTCTTGATTTGACAAATAAAATCTGCAAGGAAGCAAATATAACCAACTTTTCAGAAATCAGAACCATCTATGATTCTATTTATCTGCCATTAAAACAGCAACATCTTCTCTCTCCTCTGGCTTTTGCAAGACTTCAGAAATTCTGAGCTGTTGCTTTATGAATGTTTTTTGTCTATCAGGAACTGATGCATCTCATTATTTTATCTGGAGTTAATATTGCCAGTGTTCCTCCTCTGAACTACAGAGTTCTCCCATCTTCCATCTGTTTCTCAGATTTTCTGTTACTTTAGGTCAAACTTTCTACTCACTTGGGACCAGTTAGAGCTTTTGCTGCAAGTCCTAAATAAGTACTGCTTTTTGATACACAAAGTCCCAACTCTCTGTGGGTTTTTCTTTTGCTCTAAGGAGAAAGTCTACTGAAAGATGTGAGTTCCTGGTGTTTCAGTGCGGGCAGAGATAGGATGGAATTGAGCTGCAGGTGTGGGATGGTCCTGCAGAAAGCCATGGCAGCACAGAGAAGTTTGTCTCCGCCTGATCTTGAGGGGAAGAGATGGCACAGGGCAGAGCCCTGAGGAGAGGAGCCTGCTGGAAGCTGCCGATGGGTGGGCAGAGTGTGATCACCCCCTTATAGGGACATTGAGAAAGTGTGTTACTGACATGGCAATGTGTGATAGGTCACTTAGAGAATAATACCACATAAGGAAATACTGGGTCTTGAAGAAGTGTATAAAAGCAGCTAATTTCTTTGAATTCCCATATTCTGTGCCGGTCTGAGTCCATGCCCTAGCCGTTATGACATTTCAAAATCCAAACTCAACATGCCTAGGCAGTAGGCAGGCAATGCAACACTACAAACTCTGTCCACTTTCTCCTTCTTCATCTGTATGATTAGGCCTTAGGTATTATGTTTTCAGATTTGGACGCCATTTAGGATAAAAGGTTCATTGCAAATTCTACCTTTAAAGGCCTGACACAAAGAAGACAAAATATTTTTTTTTGTTTTGCTCTGTTTCATTTTGCTTTAGATGCAAAATAAATCAATAAAGTACCAGTGTTAAACTGAAATGGGAGTTAAATAAAAATATATTTGTGTTAATGATTTGTTTCCCTCAATCTGAGCAAAAAAAAATGAAGTAATGCCCCAAACCTCTTGAGCACATGAAACACTGGGATTTTCCTTGTAATTAACAGTCAGTGAGCCATAAAAATTACTAAACTATCATTTTCCTACTGTGAGTAGAAAAAAGCAGAAACTACAGCATTTTTTAATCTGTCACAAGGTGGGTTAAAAACTACAAAGGTGGGTTAAGGAAAAAATAGGCAGTACCCATGGAGCTAAAAAACTTGATAGCAAAGCAGAAGAAAAATACTTGCATCTTGACTACCAAAGAGCTTGCATTTTCCCCCAGTTGTAATGCTTAAATTTCTTTTTTGCATCCAGATTTTTTATTTTGGCTGAATTATTTTGTTTCCTTTCTTTTTAAATGATCCTGCAGCATATTTCCCAGTACTAATGCAATACACTTGGAGATAAGTAAATGAGAAATTATGAGAGTGTGCTGTTTCTAAAAGAATAAAAGAAAGGCACTTCATTAGCATGTAATTAATTAACAAATAGAAGCAAGGGTGACACATTCTAGAACAGTAAGTTGAAAAATGAAGCGTTCAGGGCTAAAGACAGGACTGTCCTGGGTTACTGGAACTGACAGTGACAAACCTACTCAAAATTATTACTACATAAAGTGGAAAGAGTGAATAACAAAAAAGTCAGAAAAAAAGATTCTCTGAAGCAACTATTTTTAGGTATTATACAATACCACGAATTTCACATCATTACAACCTCACACTTCCCAAGCTAGAAACAGCAAGACAGAAGTACATTGAAACTGAGTGTATTTAGAAAATAATTTTTGCACAAAATCCTTGCATAAAAACTATTTAATCCCTATAAAAAAACTATTTCAGAGATGTAGAAAAAAACAAAACCTGTAGTCTAAATTTCAAAACCTTGTTGTTCTTCATGCATTATCTTGATAATATGCTTATTCATATAAGACTATCTAAATTTTTGTTCACTTTTTCATTCTTATGAAATACCAAAGGAAAGACCCTTAATACGAAGATTCAGAATGATCTAATGTAAATTATTCCCCTAAACAGAAATATTCTGATGTCTCAACAGTAAGAACCAAGAAACCCAGTAAAATAATAAAGATTGCTCTGCAGTTTTGCAGGTTTNTTTCTCTAATATCAGACTATATTCTAGAATATGTTGTTACCCCAGTTTAATAGAGGTCTACCTTCAAGAAGAAACATTTTGCCAAGAAAACATGAAAAACTACTTGGATTTCCAGATTTAATTTTTAATCTTCATGTTTGTTACAAAACATTCATGGTTTTGATATGAGTAATAAACCTCACTGTTACTACAGCACATCACCACAATTCGTTTGCAGAAGTACATCTAATCCAGCATAGAAGAGAAACGGCAAAAAAATGAGCTTGGAAATCCTTGAGGTCTTCTGGGTTGGAAAGCACATATGGATCAGAGATCCTCTAAGTCAGAAAGAAAGTCTGAAGGAGTCCATACCCTTGGAAATCTTCTAAGAAGAGAAATGGTCTCCACTGGGATCCCATTCTGTGTCTTTAAGAATGAGCAAAACAGGGAAGTGAAGGGGAAGGCATTAGATATGCAACATAACTCTGGCAAAATGAAACACTTTGTACATAGTTTATTCTACAAATATTCAGATGTGTATTTGCAAAATAAACCCTTCATAGCTGAACAAACACTGTACATTTCGATTCTCAGCATCACAGATGGCACTTCTCTGGTATTTCTATACTTCTACAACTGCAGTGATCTTGCAGCATACAAAATGTGATATTTGCATTAGCAAGCATAAGAAAAAGCAGGACCAGTCTAACAATGCAGAACATTTTTCATTAAAGGTTATCCATTGCATTTCAAGAGACTTTTCTCACCTCTTAAAAGGGTGAGTGTGAAAACAAAAGGCTGTGTGCCAATATTCGCAGGCGCATAAGGGACATCTTGAACTCCAGCTGAGACTGAAGCAGTGGGGAGTCATCTCTGGGGAGTTTCAATAACCAGGAGAATCGAGCACTGTACTGGAGCGAATCAGAGTTGGTGCAGCACAGCACGTGTTCAGATGTATTTCTGACATTCCCTCATCCAGGTGGGCTGTGGAGACTATTCCTTTCCCTCTGCTATGCTCCAGGCATGCCCAGATGTTGCCTGGAGCATGCCAGTTGACCCAGACGAAAGCTGTGCCAGAAGTGAGCTGGCAAACAGCGTGAGCAGCCACATACACACCAGCTGCTGTGGCCACACCTCTGCCTGAAGCAGTGTGCTGGTGCAGACCCAGAGAAAGGTCTGTTCCCTCAGCTGAAGATAGCTTTTGGACCTAACTCACTTCTCAAATATTGTATCAAGTATTTGAGATTTATCGATGGCATGCTGTGTTAAGCAAAGGAGAAACATATGATACATGCTGGCTTTGGTTTCCTCTGGCAATTTTAGAAAATCCTTCCTCCTTAAAGAATGGAAACAGGAAGAAAATATAGGGTCCCGCAGTTCTGATTGCAAGGATAGATTCATTATCAGATACACTGAAGTGCTGGAAACAAACCTATTGAGTGCCAAGTGAAATAGCCACAGGCTGAAAAATTCCTATAATCTAAACAGTACTTATCTCCATGAATAAATACAGTACAGAAGATGAAATAGAAATCTTTAAATGGATTCCAAATATCCTACTTTTTAATAAATTCTGTGCTGCATGGAAATTCCTTTAAATTTAACCTCATAAGCTACAATATTTATTTTAAGTGATAGCGCAGAAATTCACAAATACTCTTTTGACCTTTCCAGCATGTAGTAGAGTAGTGATCAGATTGCTCAGACAAAAAAAAGTTTATTCTTTTCATGAGACTGTTTTCTTCACAGGTGGGGGAAGGGGAAACCCAGCCTTATGTCTCCAAGCATTGACAGTTTTCCTGCAACTTCAGTGCTTCAAGAGCCAGTGAGTCAGCAGGCTAACAAACAGAAACAGAGAAATTCTTAAATCATCAGTCTGCAAAGAGATTTTTGCCAGCAAACTGTAAAAACACAACCAGCTTCACTGTTACATAAAGTTATATATATATTTACTATAAGTAACTCAGTCTGCACAAGACTAGTGTCTTTTCACAGCTGCTACCTTGAAAAAAAACCATCAAGTGTCAGGGAAAGTCAATCAAACGTTCTTCCCTAAATGTACGTGTACCATGACACCTGAGATTTTTTCTTCCTCTTGACAAATTCCTAGCTCATTCACCCTACATATTCGCATTTTCTGAAAAAGTAGTCACTCAGGAAACTGCTGCTACTGCATAGCCTGTAGCTATAAGGATTTCATAAGAGGGACTTGATAGAAAATACGTAAGTTTTGTTGTTGATATCAAATTATTTAACACAGTAAAAACAAAATACAACTGAGAAGAAATCCTAACAGTTGATGTTATTGGGGAGCTGAGCAATGCAGTGTGGGTGATATTTATTTACTATAAAGTTAAAGCATTGTACATGTGGAAAATTATTTCTAACCATATTTAACTGGCAGTGTCTAGATTGGCTGCTGACCTCAGAGAAAAACCTTTAGATTAACTTTACCAGTTCAAAGTTTCAGGTCAGTAACAACAAAAAAAAAACCTCCCAAAAACAACAACAACAAAAAAATCCCAAACTATCAATGTTGGATAAAATAGCAAGAGAAGAAGAGAGCAGACAATGTGAATACGACATTGTGATCTGGTGATNCCCTTAATACGAAGATTCAGAATGATCTAATGTAAATTATTCCCCTAAACAGAAATATTCTGATGTCTCAACAGTAAGAACCAAGAAACCCAGTAAAATAATAAAGATTGCTCTGCAGTTTTGCAGGTTTTTTATTTGGATATCTAACAATAGACACCCACAATTGTTACTTCTAATCTCTAAGCAGAAATCTTCAAACTGTTGAACTGTCTGTATCACACTGGATTTCTGCTTCCTCTGACTTGTAGGGAGGACAGAGATAAGCTACTCTCCCCATCCCTCCTCCCCCCTCCCTCCCCCTCAAAAAAGCAACAACTCACAATTCTTATAAATGAATAAGGGGAAAAATATTTCTAAATGTTTCTCTAATATCAGACTATATTCTAGAATATGTTGTTACCCCAGTTTAATAGAGGTCTACCTTCAAGAAGAAACATTTTGCCAAGAAAACATGAAAAACTACTTGGATTTCCAGATTTAATTTTTAATCTTCATGTTTGTTACAAAACATTCATGGTTTTGATATGAGTAATAAACCTCACTGTTACTACAGCACATCACCACAATTCGTTTGCAGAAGTACATCTAATCCAGCATAGAAGAGAAACAGCAAAAAGATGAGCTTGGAAATCCTTGAGGTCTTCTAGGTTGGAAAGCACATATGGGTCAGAGATCCTCTAAGTCACAAAGAAAGTCTGAAGGAGTCCATACCCTTGGAAATCTTCTAAGAAGAGAAATGGTCTCCACTGGGATCCCATTCTGTGTCTTTAAGAATGAGCAAAACAGGGAAGTGAAGGGGAAGGCATTAGATATGCAACATAACTCTGGCAAAATGAAACACTTTGTACATAGTTTATTCTACAAATATTCAGATGTGTATTTGCAAAATAAACCCTTCATAGCTGAATAAACACTGTACATTTTGATTCTCAGCATCACAGATGGCACTTCTCTGGTATTTCTATACTTCTACAACTGCAGTGATCTTGTAGCATGCAAAATGTGATATTTGCATTAGCAAGCATAAGAAAAAGCAGGACCAGTCTAACAATGCAGAACATTTTTCATTAAAGGTTATCCATTGCATTTCAAGAGACTTTTCTCACCTCTTAAAAGGGTGAGTGTGAAAACAAAAGGCTGTGTGCCAATATTCGCAGGCGCATAAGGGACATCTTGAACTCCAGCTGAGACTGAAGCAGTGGGGAGTCATCTCTGGGGAGTTTCAATAACCAGGAGAATCGAGCACTGTACTGGAGCGAATCAGAGTTGGTGCAGCACAGCACGTGTTCAGATGTATTTCTGACATTCCCTCATCCAGGTGGGCTGTGGAGACTATTCCTTTCCCTCTGCTATGCTCCAGGCATGCCCAGATGTTGCCTGGAGCATGCCAGTTGACCCAGACGAAAGCTGTGCCAGAAGTGAGCTGGCAAACAGCGTGAGCAGCCACATACACACCAGCTGCTGTGGCCACACCTCTGCCTGAAGCAGTGTGCTGGTGCAGACCCAGAGAAAGGTCTGTTCCCTCAGCTGAAGATAGCTTTTGGACCTAACTCACTTCTCAAATATTGTATCAAGTATTTGAGATTTATCGATGGCATGCTGTGTTAAGCAAAGGAGAAACATATGATACATGCTGGCTTTGGTTTCCTCTGGCAATTTTAGAAAATCCTTCCTCCTTAAAGAATGGAAACAGGAAGAAAATATAGGGTCCCGCAGTTCTGATTGCAAGGATAGATTCATTATCAGATACACTGAAGTGCTGGAAACAAACCTATTGAGTGCCAAGTGAAATAGCCACAGGCTGAAAAATTCCTATAATCTAAACAGTACTTATCTCCATGAATAAATACAGTACAGAAGATGAAATAGAAATCTTTAAATGGATTCCAAATATCCTACTTTTTAATAAATTCTGTGCTGCATGGAAATTCCTTTAAATTTAACCTCATAAGCTACAATATTTATTTTAAGTGATAGCGCAGAAATTCACAAATACTCTTTTGACCTTTCCAGCATGTAGTAGAGTAGTGATCAGATTGCTCAGACAAAAAAAAGTTTATTCTTTTCATGAGACTGTTTTCTTCACAGGTGGGGGAAGGGGAAACCCAGCCTTATGTCTCCAAGCATTGACAGTTTTCCTGCAACTTCAGTGCTTCAAGAGCCAGTGAGTCAGCAGGCTAACAAACAGAAACAGAGAAATTCTTAAATCATCAGTCTGCAAAGAGATTTTTGCCAGCAAACTGTAAAAACACAACCAGCTTCACTGTTACATAAAGTTATATATATATTTACTATAAGTAACTCAGTCTGCACAAGACTAGTGTCTTTTCACAGCTGCTACCTTGAAAAAAAACCATCAAGTGTCAGGGAAAGTCAATCAAACGTTCTTCCCTAAATGTACGTGTACCATGACACCTGAGATTTTTTCTTCCTCTTGACAAATTCCTAGCTCATTCACCCTACATATTCCCATTTTCTGAAAAAGTAGTCACTCAGGAAACTGCTGCTACTGCATAGCCTGTAGCTATAAGGATTTCATAAGAGGGACTTGATAGAAAATACGTAAGTTTTGTTGTTGATATCAAATTATTTAACACAGTAAAAACAAAATACAACTGAGAAGAAATCCTAACAGTTGATGTTATTGGGGAGCTGAGCAATGCAGTGTGGGTGATATTTATTTACTATAAAGTTAAAGCATTGTACATGTGGAAAATTATTTCTAACCATATTTAACTGGCAGTGTCTAGATTGGCTGCTGACCTCAGAGAAAAACCTTTAGATTAACTTTACCAGTTCAAATGTTCAGGTCAGTAACAACAACAACAACAAAAAAAACCCTCCCAACAACAACAACAAAAAAATCCCAAACTATCAATGTTGGATAAAATAGCAAGAGAAGAAGAGAGCAGACAATGTGAATATGACATTGTGATCTGGTGATATACTTTTATATTGAATTGGTTTTATATTCCTCTCTCCCTGTCCCATCCCAGGAAAGGATGTTATGCAATCAAAAAAAGTCAAGAGGAGAAGAGTTACAAGGCAAGACAGCTATGTGGAGAGGTACTGTACAGAGTGGGATTCTTCAGTCTGGACAAACATATCTGAAGTGAACTATGACAGATGTCTATGGTATCATGAGCAGCTTGGAGAGCACAACAGAAGGAATGGCATCGCCTCTCATGAAACAAACCTCAGAGCCATCACAAGAAATTACCAGGTGGAAGGGTCAAAACAAAGGAAAATTCATTTTTCAAACACCACGGTGGTCAAGTGGAATACTCACTGCAGTGGAAGATAGCAGAGGACAAAAATTTACATGGACTCAAAAAAGCAGTTAAATGAATCAATCAATATATATCATCTTGGTCCAGAAATTTATTTGGTTCAGAAATCATTAAGTCATACCACTGGGAGAGTATGCTCCTATCTGTGCCTATGGGTCCACAATTTTACGCCTGTTTTGGGTAGCAGTAGTTCAGTCTTGGAGGACTCACTGGGGCCATACATGTGTCCTCCTCTCCTGAAAATCTTCATGTGTACTGAATGACGTGTTTCAGCTATTTTAGACACCAACTTTATCCCCACAGCCTGAGGCTGTGCAATCATAAAATCATAGAACGGTTGGGTGGGAATGGACCTTAGAGGTCATCCAGTTCCAGCTACCTATCACACAGTCAGACATTTTGTGAAGACCCCTGTGTAGTACTGCCCAAAATAAGGGCAGTAAGCTGCTGAGGACAGGCCAGAAGTTTTGGTGAGCAATCAACAGTAGAAGATTGAAGCTATGGTGATCTCCAGAAAGGATGACTTCAGTGGATTTGGCTGTCTGACTCAAGGAAACCCACACAAAGATCAGAAATTTTTCTAAAATCAATTTCCTGGGCCCAGAAAAAGACATGCTGGTTTTACAAACATCCGGTTATTCTTGCATTTCTTTCCCTACTCTAAAATAAGTGTTCTAAAAGGACACTCGTGCTGACAGAACTAATTTTGTCTGTAATGTTTCTGAATAAAATATTTCTTTCTTTTTTCTCATTTTTCAGGAAAATAGAGTCATTTTCATTAAAACAAATTTCCAAGGAAATTCAGGCTTAGGTTGTACAGAATTTCAGATTAAACTTTTCCAAGCTTGTCAAAGCCATAAGCAGCATAATGTGTTTTTAAATAGGATATTGCAAATAATTTGAATTTTCCTTAATCCTGTTGGTTTTATCTTTCAGGTAGGGATGAATGAAGGTATGTGGGATAATTTTTAAATAATAAAAATGGCTTGATTTTGAAAGAGTATTTGAAAGCACACATGAGTGACAAAACTAGATTTTGAAACTCCTTTGATCTCGAGTTGTTATGGCTAAGTAAGAAGAGTTCTTGCTTTGGAGAAGGCTGTAGCTGCTTGCACTTCTGACTTTCTGATATGGAATACATTATTTTAGCTTAATTTTCCACTGAAACTGAGTTTGAGGAAAATGCTAGGCTAAAAATTAGAAGGACTGACTCTGCAAAAAGCAAATGCTGTTATGGAGGTGGTAACCTCCAGCAGAACAGCCGAGATGACAGCTGGGGCTGATAATGTCTTAAACTACTGCAACGAGATTTGCTCATCTGTCAGAGACCTTGGAGACACCAAATAGCTGGGTGACTGGGAATAAGTCACCCTTCATAGCACTTCAGCATTTAGTTCCACCAGCTGAGGCCCAAAGCTGCAAGCTATTTCCAGGCATAGAACCCTTCCCCGAAGCCATCAATTCTGGACATCATACAAACAGTCACAGTGTTAGCTCAGGGATATTTACTCCAGCTTTATTGAGGCTGGGGATGGCCGTGGAGAAGGAAGGACCTGGACTACATCGAAGTGACAGAAGGCATTTGATTCCGTCTGTTGCTCAGTTCTTGCAGCCAGGAGAGCTTGTTTGCAATGCCAGCAGATGAGATGCTTTATGAAAAACAAGGTGGGGTACTAGTAAAGGTGGGACTGCTGGTAAAGGCAGGAGAAACTGGTTTTACTCCAGCATGCCATCTTGCTCAGTGAATTAAGGATGTAGGAATATCAGCCCTGAGTAACGACTCAGACATCCCAAACAGGACAGAAGTAGATTTGACTCTCCAGCCTACCTTCTCCCTCTCCAGCTATACCGTGCATGGTTAAAAGTGGGGATCATTTAAACTTTTAGTTTCATTGCAGAATTTAACACCAAGATACCCCTTATTCTATATCCTTTCCTATATCATATGCCCTCCTGGGCTTCCCAAATCATTCTTGGGGCTTTAGGTCCACAAAGAGCTGGAAAACTCCAACAGAGAAGTTTGTGTTCATCAAAAGCATTACTAGAAATCAAAAGCTGACAGTCTGTGCTTTTCAAACAGAAGTATTTAGTTTGATATATTAGTTCCTGTTAAAACTGATACAAAATTTTCAATGAGAACCAAAAGGTAATTGTTGTGTATTAAAAAAAAAATTAATTATATAGTGATTCCTTTCTTAAGAATATCACAGGGAGTTTTTCTACATTCATATCTGCACAAGAAGAAGCAGAATTTGCCTTGTAACCACAGAGTTACTTTTTCTCAGTTGTAAACCTATCACAGAAGAACAGGTTAAAGAAAAACTTTTTAAATCACATTAAACATCCTGCAAAAGACTTTAAGAATACTCAAGGCTGACAGATTTCGTGTATTGTCAGCTGTAATACCATGTGTTTTAGTCATGTGCCCAAGCTCTAGGAACAAAAGTAAGTGACCAAACAATATCTAGCAAATTATCTTTAGGCATTACAGTAACATTTTCCAATTTATGTAATTTTTATAAATATTATAGATAATCATGAGTTGGGTTAATAAAGTTATGAGATATCTTCTCTTGACACAAACATTATCAAAGCTGAATGACAAAACTAGACCTTAGACCCTTAAACTTTCACAAATATATATATGCATATGCATATATTAATACTGATTCTTATATTGTGAAGAAGCTAAATTCCAATACTCAGGATATTTATAGGTAGGTCCTGGAATTTCTTAAACTTATAATTTTGTTCCAAATTTAAGTGTTTTAAATTCAAGTTCCAAAAACTCTAAATAGCATTCCATAAACTGTTTCATACTTTGTGGTATAACAGAAATGGAAAGCTTGTGAAAGAAGAGATTGGCCCAGTGGAATATTCAGTCAAGCAGCAATTGGGCATATTGCTGAGAAGCAATGGTTTTCTTGTCCTTTCCTTTTTAATTCTTTTTAAAAAGAATGAGAAACAAGAAAAAGTTTCAAAAGAATAATTTTTACACGTACCTCAAGAAGCAGCAGTAAGCTACCAGTTCTGGAGTCAATATATTCAGAGTTCTGAAACGGATGAACTAAAATGGCTGATTTGTTATCCAAAATTTGAAGTATCTAATCACAGTTGCTGCTCCAAAGTACTAACAGATAGTAAATGGTTTTTTTTCTATATTTTTATAATTCCTCTTACTCATTCAAGTGTGTGAGAAATTTTTATACCTGTATCTGGCTGATACAAGAATAAAAACCACTGTATCAGAATGCCTGTGTGAGATGATAGACTGGAATTAACATTATTTTGAGGAGAAATATTGTGCCTTTCCTCTATGTTCTCTGACAATTTGAACATCTTCCTATAGATGAAGCATGTCACCCTGTGTAAAAGAGACTCAGATACCACAGTTTCTTTTGACTTCCCAGGTGCCTCATGCTGCCAGGGATGGTAGTCTTCAGGTAACAGAGAAAGACTCAAACATGTTGAAGCAATGACAAAATGCATTTTAGTACCAGTATATACAAGTAATGTTAAGTGTCTGAAGATGAGAGGGAGAGGAATTAAACATTCATGTCGTTTATAGGATTTTAAGTTAACATCAGTGATCTTGTACGTCATTGAAGTCAATAAAATAGAGACCTCTATTCACTGTACAATTCCAGATACAAAACAAATATTATGCTAAGCATGCATAAAGAACAGAACTATCAGTAGTATGAAGAATATAGTTTTATTAGATGTAGCAGAAATGTAGGTTTTCTGTTATTCCTGTCTGGAATAATGTATAAAGTATGCATAATAAAGAAGCAAATAAGATTCAGAGAAGAATGATAAGAGTAACTGGATAAAACTGAAACAGCTTTATGAATATTTTAAATCAGATAAGTCTTTATTTCCTAATGCAGAAGAAATAGAATATTCAAAATTTAAAACCAGGGGAAAATAGTTTATCACCCAGCATGGGTGCCGCCAAACCAAGGAACTCATTACACAAAAAAGTCATTTTGTCCTAGAGATGAAATAGATTCAAAGAGCAATTGAGAATTTTACTTTGGTACAAAGAGTTACTGTAATGCCCTGTGAGAAGGAGGTCAGACTACTGTGTCAAGACCTAATCCTTTCTAATCATCTCCAGCTCAGAAGAGGCCAGAAATAGATTTATCCTGTATGGAGTAAGTGATTCCACATCTATCTGTAAGAGGGCTTGCATGTGTCCCTGATGTGATATGACTCCAAGTCAGAATGAATACAGTATTTACTGTGTCACATCACACATAACGGAACCCACTGACATTTTCTTCAGGACTATTTAAAAACTGCTTGAAACTTTTTACATTTGAAAATGTTGGCCAAGAAGGAAAAATATTTATTATAAGAACTTCCCTCGGATAATATTTTCTTCTAGGAAAAGTCTGTGCAGTATAACAAAAAATAAGATGTGCTTTTCAGCGCATTGATATTTTAAAAGAGACTTAAGAATAGTCAAATATAATTTAAAATGGAGAAAAAAAGAGAAAAGTTTAAATTTAAAGAGAAAAATGATGTCTTTCTGAGTCTAAGCAGCATACTGCTAGACTGTCTGCTGGCACTCCTGCCCCAAGCACCCATATGATCATAAAAAAGGATGTGTTGGCTGCCTACATTCATGTGTATGTTTTCAGATGGCACTCAGCCTGTTCACATATTGATTGGGAGCTTTGGTATAGGAATGGGTGCCAGGGTATTTTGAGTTTAGATGGGTAACTTGCATAACTAACATTACTGATGTCATATCATTCACAGAAAGTCCTGTGAATATGCCAAAAATCATAACAGCAGTTGAAATTATATTTTGCAGAAAGAATAGTCTGCTTTAGACAGGCAACAGAAGGCAGGATTCATCACACTGCAAAGCAGTAATTACATGGGAAGCCTACTTTTTCATCACTGGATTCAGTCCTGGAGTTGAACATGCTTAGAGATGTGTAAGCTTTCATCAGATGGTAAGCATTTACACTGGGAGGCTGATTCACCCTTTTCCAAACAGCAGTATTATCTTCAGGTCCACAGCAGTATCTTGGGTCTCAGCAAGATTAAGGTGTTGGAGGCTCTCACGTCATCACACAGCTACAGCCAGTTACCATGCAACTACAGGGAAGGGTTTATCTCCTGCCTCCTTGGATGCACTGCAGAGAGGAATAGAGCGAAAATGAGCCACTTGCATGTGCTGTGACACAACTCCATGTGGAAACTCCCCTTGTATTTTTGTTATGGTGTTGCAGAAACTGAATCAGGTAATTACCCTTATTCTAGTACAGTTCTTGTCAATTTTTTAAAGAAGATTATTAAAAGAGTGCCATCGAAAGAATGTGATTCTTCTGGTACAGACTGGTGGAAAGAAGGTTTCGTAGCAGGAGGAACTGAGCGAGAGGATTTCACCAAGTTGGTTGAAGAAGGAACACTGCTGAGTGGAGACCAGGCAAAAGAAGATGAATCACTTCAGATCTTCTCACTAAACTGAACATCTACTAATATTTTAGCAATTGTTTTTTCACAGTCTAGGGTGGTTTTTTTTATTATTTCATTGAGAAATTTATAGAAAAATAAAATATTTTTCTATAAAATCATTAAAGAAATCTATGCATTGCAGTTGTGTATTTGCACTAGGCTACTACAGTATTCACGTATTTATCTGAATCTATTAAATTTTTTTGGTATTTCATATTCCTTCTGATATTTTGGTTCCCATTTTCTCCTTTGCCTCACCTTCCCTTGGATTAGGTGAGCTGAGGTTGAAATCTCCTGTCTTAGGCTGATGCAGGAAGAAATTAATTAAAAAAATTAGTAACATCCAGTTTCTGCTCTGTCACCCTGGGTATAAGCAACTGCTATGCTTTCTCGCTCTAGTTGTGCTAACATTTTCTTTGCTGTGTTTTCTGAGGCACGCAGTCTCCATGGACTTTCTTAGCGGGACAAGCCACTTATTCATGGCAGTGTTCAAAGTAATCCTGGTCCTTACAACTTCTCTTTATGATCAAGTCCTGTGCACTTGGTACCCAACAACAAGACTTAATTTGCACCTTGAAGTTAGTGCAAGTGGAAGTGGGATCACCCCAGTGGCTTGCACTACACTCCAAGATTATGGCAAGTTGACCTTCTGAGTTTGGTGGTCTTGGGATTGTTGTCTATTCAATCAACAAAGACTGATGAGAGCCATTTTGCAGAATTGTCATAGATGTTTTTGTATGCTGGACTTTGAACTTGCCAAAATCAGAGTTTGTTTTTTTCACTGAATCTGAAATACCTAATTATGTTTAACAAATATATATTTTTTTTAATTGAGTGAATGAAATTCAACCTTGTTTGCGGAAGAAGCATCTACTGATTTAGAGAACAATAAAAATAGCTTCCATTCTTATGATTTTCTAGGGAGTTAGACATAAGCAGTAAGACAGAGCTTCTAGGGAGTTAAACATAAGCAGTAAGACAGAGCTTCTAGGGAGCTAGACATAAGCAGTAGGACAGAGCTCAAGTCTTTTCTGTGCTGATCCCAAAATGAATTAAAATGGCTTATCTACAAACACATAAATATGCTATTTATTTAGCTACAGATGACATTGTGCTGTTTTTGGTGATGGAGGTAGTCATTTTCAGAGAGCATTGCAATTAACATGTTTGACAACTGATTTGTCTGTCTCCAAATCTTTATACTGACATGTGATGTCTGTCTTAGAGACAGGCTTATTGTAGCATATGATTTATGTATCCTTGTTTTGCATTTAATTGCTATGACACATCCTAATCATAATCAGAAACCAAAACTTTAATCAGTCCTAACAATATTTGTAAAAAAACCCCAAAACTCTTAGCACTTGTGCATGGGGAACTTTGCAGAATCTCCTAAGTGCAAACTAAATTAATATGACTGCTGAAGTTGCTAACTTACATTCTGAATTTTGCATAACAGCTAATGTGCAAGATTCTCAGTGCTTTCAGCAGCAGACCTGCTGTTACTAGGGAGGTAGGAGGCACCTTAAAACTACCTCTACTGCCAATAGCTCTATGTCATTACTAGTGACAGACTCCCTCGGTCCCACGGGGATTTGTTGTCAGACTCAGTCGGGCTCAGGAGCTGGCACATTGTTGCTGCTCTCCGTCTCCAGCTGATTTGCCTTCTGGATAGCTAGGACTGTATGCAGTCATCCCAATCTCTTTTTTTTTTTTTTCTTGCTTGCATAAAATGGACCAAATTAGGCCTGATGTACGTGGGTGAGCTCACAGGGAAACACAGCATCTAAGCACAGGAGAGCAGTTCTTCCTCAAATAAAGCCTAGTACAGATCTGCTGTGTTTCTCCCTGTAAAACCCAGCTGTGGAAGCTAACATGGGAAGCAGCTGAATGAACTGCAAAGTAATTTAGAATGTGGTTATTAAAAAATACATTGTTGATTTCTTCCTGTCAATGAGAAGTCACTGATAGTAGTAAAAACCTTTAGAAACAAGAGCATATAATGAACTATAACTTTAATTGGCACATAGGACTTATGAAGGCTGGTTTGGAATCTTCATGTCATAGTTCCAAGTTTAAAGTGAATACATTGAGTCTATTTTTACCCATAGAAGATAAAAAAAGACTTGGCAAATTTGAAATTGAAAACCTTGGTTTTAAAACCAGGATGAGTTGATCACTAAAGCAGAGAGGTAGTTTAAGTACGTTGGTGTTTGTCAAACCTAAAGCTGGTCAGCTCAGATTATCTTCCTCGGAGACATAAACCCAAGATTTTTGGATATAATACAAGAGTACCAAAGTATACATGAATTCAGCAACGTATTTGATGAGATTACACAAAACAGTTTTGGAAAGAAAGTAGGAAAATTCAAATCAGACTGTGGTCTTGAAAACAGATAACTAGTAAAGGAAAATCACACGACCCCTTTCACAAAAAAAACAACAAAAATTTCCAGGTTGAGAACTTGGAATTCACCTTGAGAAGGATGTCAATATGGATAAAGTATGTCTCAAGTTTTACTGTCAGTAAAATGAATACTAGTGTGTTAAAGCTACATGGCATATTTATTTCTGAAAATCAATTAGCTTGGCAGAGGGATATATTCTTCTTTCAGAGAGGATGAACGAAGTGCACCAATCTAAAGGAGGCTACAAGGTGTGCTAGGTGCAATAGAGTTCTGAATTAACAAATATCTATGATTTTTTAATTCTAGTTTCTTTGAAACTAATTAGTGATGTGACACTGAATGCAGTAAAAACATCTCTTCCAAAAATCCTGTGGCCTCTTTCATAAGCCATTTAAAGTTCAGAAAATCTCATGTAAATGGAAGAACTCATGAAAAGGGTGGTATGACACTTAAGTAAAAAGGGAGTAAAGCATCTCTAACAATTACAAGAAAATTGCTCAATCGTCATTTGTTTCCATCAGCCTTAGTCACATTGTAGTGGACCTATTGAAGTGCTTAAGAATTATTTCGGAGCACAAGAGCTTACCTCAATAAAGACTGTGCGATTTAATCCTAGACTAGCCTAAGACTGAGAAAGGAATTTGTGAGCCTTCTGCTGGTGGATCTGTTCTGACTGCACTAAAACACAGGTAAAAGTAGGATCATGACTGGGGCAGATTAAAATTAATTTCCTTCAGGAAAAGGAATAGGAAGAACTTTTACACTTTCTGTGCTGTATTGAATCTTACAGCAAATGGTTTTTTTGTCTATAAAGCTGCTCAGAAAAAAGACACTATTTCTTTTCTTCTTATAATGGAAAAAGTTGGAGTTTAGCTCTCTCTTTATATTCAGGAAAAAATGTACTATTTAAGTTCTTTTTTTTTTTAATTGCCCTTGGACAGGAATCAGCCATGGAACACTGCCACCTGAGACGAAATATGCAGAAATGGAGGGAGCAGTAGCAGAGAGTTGCATTGGAGACCGTAATTCAGCCTTAACTGTAACAGCTCAGTGCCAGAGCTTTTCCACAGCAATGGCTTTAATTTGCTTAATATTTATATTTTTCATTTAATGTCCTTA
The DNA here is from genome assembly GCA_013397175.1 of Platysteira castanea. NCBI lineage: Eukaryota > Metazoa > Chordata > Aves > Passeriformes > Platysteira > Platysteira castanea. The sequence goes on along the minus strand of VYXC01008466.1, from coordinate 7,570 downwards.
AGCATGTACTGCTCGTTGATCTTTCCTGTACTGGGTCTACTTTACCATGTCCTTTCTTCCTGGATTTAACTTCGCTCACAAATACCCTAACCCCCCACCGCCATCCCTGCAGTGCAGAGGGATAGGGATTAGGGGCTGTGGTCAGTTCATCCCATGTTTTCTCTGCTGCTCCTTCCTCCTCAAGGAGAGGGTTCCTCACGCTCTTCCCTTGCTGAGCATGGGATCTCTCCCACAGGGGACAGTCCTTCATCAATCTGTCTAAACTGTCCTTCCCACGGGCTATAGCTCTTCATGAACTGCCCCAGGCTATGTTGTTCCTAAAAGACACATTCCCTCAGGAACAGACTGCTCCACCATGGGTCCTCATGACCTTGTCTATGGGGTCACAAGTCTTGTCAGCAGACCTGCTCCTACATGGGTTTCTTGTTCCACAGGGCCACAGGTCCTGCCAGGACCTTGCTCCAGTGCCAGCTTCCCATAGGGTCACGGCCTTCTTTTGGGCATCCACATGCTGAAGCATGGGGTCCTCCACAGGCTACAGGTGTATTTCTGCTCCTCTGTGGATCTCCATGGGCTGCAGGGACACCGCTGCTCACCATGGCCTGCACCACGAGCTGCAGGGGAGTCTCTGCTCCAGCACCTGGAGCACCACCTGGAGCACCACCTCCACCCCTTTCTTCAGTGACCTTGTTGTCTGCAGACTTGTCTTTCAGGTATTTCCATTCCTTTCTCTTCTGTCGCACTTTTTTTCCCCTCCCTCTTAAATCTGTTATCGTAAAGGTGCTGCCACCGTCACTGAGGGCTCAGGCAGTGGCAGGTCTGTCCTGGCTCTGTCAGACAGAGGGGAAGTTTCCAGCATCCTCTTATGGAAGCCACCTCTGTAGCTCTCCCATGACTAAAATCTTGCCATATAAATCCAATGCACAGGTACAAGAAATGTCTAGAGCACAAACTAAAAAGCAAAAGTTGCCAGCCACACTGGATTGGTTCCAAGGTCTACATAGTACCAACCAGAAAGGGGACCTAAGTATTTAGACTTCAGCTGCATTAGGAAATTTAGTGCTGTGCACAGGTCTGATCCAAACTAGAATTATGGTCAGCATAACACAGCTGACCATTTTTCTTCTTTGCTTCACAAGAATAAAGATTACTCTGAGTTACTGTCACATTTGCCTAAAATGAGTTTGGTCTTTAGCTTTGCATTATTGATGCTATATAAAACCTTAAGAGAAATATATTGTCTGATGAAAACATTAATGACTGATTTATTATTTGTTCTTTTCCCTTTATCTTCAAAATTTTTTCTATGAGTTTGGTTGTATTGTTTTTTTGTTTGTTTTTTTTTTTTTTTCCTGAAACTACCATTTATTGAAGTTGTAACAACTAGCAGAGGGGCAGAATGCAATATCAAGTACTCAATATAGCCTGGATTCACCAGCTAGCATTTTGCATGAGCCCTTAGCCACGTGAATGAGAACATATTCTGGGCCAGGTGGCCAACAGGAAAAGTTTCATGACATGAAATACAGGCAGATGCTCTTCAACTTTGTCTTGTGATTATCTGTCACTCCGCCTCTGGTGCCAAAATAAAGAGAAAAATGAGAAGAAAGATGGAAGAGTAAGAGGAATGGATATGTGTCGCCTTGGTTTTCTCAGCCTTTTGATGTTTGCATTTTTGGAGTCAGATTTCTCACAGTTTTCATGTAAATAATAGCCAATGTTTACTTAACTGTTCTTTTTTGTTATCATGCTTTTACAATGAGAAAAATCTTGATGGACGGTCTTTTTAACCAGTGTGGCTGGAGAGGTGTTAACCTCAACTTCCAATCCATTGTCGGATAGAGAAATGTATAAATATCGAGAGAAAATAAACACTTGAATTCATTCATCTTCTGACACCTCAGTGTGGTTCTTTCTTGTGTCCTATAGCAACAGATATGAGATACAACATGTTGGATTGAACCTACTTGGGCATGATTTTTGGTTTCCTTATAGCAGGACGTTGAGTTACACCACAGCATCACTTGCTCAACAAGGCTAGCTGGGTTGAATTACACATGCCTGTCTGTCATACCCTGGCTATCCAATGAGAAATGAAAAGTCTAGATGAAAAAACTCTCAAGAAAAATATACTCAAAATTAACATATATGTACTCATTAAAACTGAAATAGAAATTACACTCATTCCGTTGCCTTTACTCTTGATCAGAAAAACTTGCTTACATACCTGGGAAATAATATCAAGCATCTACAGAAAATTCATTTTACTTTGAATAAACCCCCTTACTAAAACTCCTGATTTTGTTCTTTCAGTTCACTTTCCTTCTCCAGAAAACACTGAACAGATATCTAAGCTTCTGCCTTTTCAACAGGGATAAAGTGTGGATATAAATAACAGACTTTGACTTGGGGAATTATAATCATGAGAGTGACAGTCTCAAAAAAAGAACCAGAATAATTTTGCATAAGAAAATCATTTCTCAACAGATTAAAATAATGGGAGGTCTTCCATTGGCAGTATTTGATTGCTTCTAAACTTATTGTGTATTTCTCAAAAGGAAGCAGAGTTATGTTAATGAGTCCTTTTTGGTCTCAGTCTCCTGACACAGTTTCTCTTTTAAAGACTTTTCTTCTTCCATTTGTAGCTAGTCCACAGGTGAGACAATCTTGTATATAATGTAAAATTCTATTTTATTTTCCTGATACTCCAGATAACGAGCAGGAGGAAAACACTTAATTTTAAAATGATGTTGGAAGACAAGGGATGGGAAAGAGAAGAAAGAGGCAAGAAAGGGAAAAATCAGAAAGTGTGTCCTTTAGCTCTGACCTCTTTTTGCCAATTATGTGGTTAGGAAGGAGGCAAGTGGAGAAATCAGGTGAAGGATGTATGGATCTATGGATACAATATGCTGGGAAGAATGCTCTTTTTCCCATCTTCTCTGTGGATATGTTTTGTTCAGAAGGCAGACTGAAAGGTGGGAAAGAGAAAATGGAGATTCCAGGGCAACTGAAATGAACACAGTACAATTGGAAAGTGCAGATGACATTTGATGGGTGGGCCTGTTTACCAAGTGTAATTACTTCAAACACATTCATGTGCAAAATATAGGATGAATAGGTATCTAAACTGTCTCAGTGCTTTATGTGAGGGAAAAATAAAAAAAATCAGATTCCTTGTCAGGAGTTTTCAATAATTACTTCATCACATTATGGTGCAGATTTTCAAAGTTGTGCTCAGAAATGCAGCCATGTGATGCCTCTTTAAAGTCAGCAAGAATTGCTCAGTTAAGTCTCAGTGCATCACACTGAAAATGCACCTTCCTCTCTTTGGGAGGTGAAAAGTGATTTTGTATCCCTACTTTGGAAAGTTTTTAGTTCTTTAGGAGACTTTTCCCTTTCTGCTTTGTATTACACCATTTATTCCAAAAACACTTTACTTGTTGCTGAACTTTCTATAGCTTAAGCTGCGTTTGCAGTATCCTTTCAGAAGGCTATTACTGAGATTACAGGAATTTTGTTCTCTCCAGTCATGGTCAAAAGATTTTTGCCTCTATTTTTTTCTGCTGCTATCTTACAGGTATTAGTCATGCTTTACTCCAAGGCAAATGCCTAAGCTTATTGCTGAAATGACTATCCATACTGTTAAAATAATGCTACTCATACATTTGAATTTAATTTTGAATTTTTAAAGCTGCATCAGCATTTTCATTGCAAACCACATAATTGAGCAGCTACCAAAAAAATACCCAAGATCCAATGCATAATAAAGTGTACGATGACATAAAAATGGTATGAAATTAAAACAATCGGTACCATCACAGGATTAATGAAACTGTGTTCTCTGCCCTACTTTCCCTCAAAATCTTCTTGCAGCAAATAAGACGATGCATTTCTCTCAGATTTTCAAACCTACCATATAAATAAGTCTTATAATGCTTTTTTTTTCTCTGTGTATGTGTGTTTTCCCTGTACGTTTTAAATGCACAGCAGTTGTTTGCTTGGTTCTGAAGAAGATAATAAAAATCATAATACCCCAATTATTCTACTCAGAATACTACTAATGAGGATATTTCCATAATATAAGATTCTGCAGAACTGACAAATAACAAGAAATAAGTTGGTTGGATATTATATAAATAAAATGGAAAAAAATCAAACATTTGCCTGATTTTTTTTTAAGGCTTCATTTTAAATTTAACATAAGGATATTTCTTCCTGCCATTTTAAGCCTCTAATTACGGTTACCATCCTTTGGCTTGGCATCTAAATCACAGTCTGATGAGACTTATTTTTATACAAGGAGACATCATACAAGGAAAGGTCATGCTCTACGTAATTCTGGCTTTGTTTTGCTCTTTCAGCCTATCATAATATGAAATTTTATCAAACTCTAAACATATTCTTTTTTAACATATTTAAGAGAATAATTAACACCAAATATCATGTTGCTTAAATTAAAGGGAGAGAACATGAATCATTCCTTTCACTTCTATAACAGAAATCTAGGGCAACCACGATAAAAGTCACAAAGGCAAAACACATTGCTCTTTATATGAAGGAAGAAAAACACCACATTTTTCAATACAAGTTGCTTTAAATATTACAAAACATTTGAAAATAATTCCTCAGCTGCTTCTTGCAATGATAGAGATTAATGAGCATAGACCAGGAATCTCTCCTCTGAACACTGAAGAAAAAATATTCTTCATAATCACAATTTCAAAACTGGAACTGCTTCAATTGAGATGTAATAGAAAGTAAGAATTTTGAAAGTCTATTTTGAAAATATTTTTCCTGTTTTCTATTTCCTAGAGAGTCTAACTCTCACAACATCTCCTTGTAAGAGAAGGACTCTCCACCAACCAGTAATCTCCATCAAAAACATGTACCCACTGCGTTGTGGTGCCCTCTGGGGACACACCAGTGCCTGCCAGTATAAGCTGGTGTTCAAGACAACCTTGCAGAGATACTAGCCTGGGTCCCTGCTTCTGAGCCTGCTTCCTTGCATCTTATAAATGCCCACATGCAGGGCAAGTTCCATTTTTAAAGGGATACTTGGGTATTTAGAGTGCCCAAAAATGTATTTAATATTATTCAAGCATTTCTTAGCAGTACCACGGAGTCAGACACATTTTGGCTCTTGCAAGTCCACTAAATAACAACCTGCCTGTAGGATTTCTAATAATTGCTGAAGTCACACTGAAGGAGAGATTTGGGGTGTCTCATGGATGTATGTGGCAACACTATTGTGCCCAAAACAAGTCCACCAAGTAGCCAGTGATGACACAAAAGCCAAAGGAAACCTGTGCTCTTATGCATCAGCAGCTGGAGGCCAGGACATCAAAACTGGCAGCAGATGAATGTTTTTAGGCATCTGAATCCCTGCCCCAAAGCCCATGGCAGGAAAAGTGACAGACCACATGCCTCCTCACTACCAAATTCATTCTCAGTCATTGTGGCATTTTTCCCCATCACATCTTGAAATCCTCAGGACTAGCTAAAATATGTTGGCAAAAATACAAATATGTTTAAAAAAAAAAAGTATATCACCATCTGCAGGGCCCTAGGTCTGTTTCAAGTCCCATGTCAACATGTTATTATCCATTTTAACTCACAGGGCCTGGTTTTTCAGTTTTTGTCTAGGAGAAAATTATTCATGAGTGTGAAAAGGATAGCAGAACATCTTCCCTACTAAGAAGGAAGACTTGCCAGGATAGCTCAGTGGATTCTGGTACTTTCATGCTTCATTGTTTCCACCAAAAGGAAGACAATGTTTATTTGCAGAAAGCTTATCAAGTCCCTCAACTTCTGCCAAAGTTCAGTAATTCCAAGTACTCTTCTGTGCAGAGAATTCTAAACTTTTCCTGAACTCTCATCTTGTATTAAAATAAATAAAATGTGTTAACATTTCTAGCTACATTATGCATGAAAATGAAGGTGGAAATAACATTCAATGATAAAACAGCAGTGGGTAGCACGGATTTGATTACAGACTGAGTCTGCATCATGTTGCTTGACTCTAAACTGAATCCTTGACTCTAAACTGAATCTAAACTTGGTGTATCAATGATTAGCATGAGAAGCGCAACAACAGAGGAGAAAGAAAGAGGTATATATATATATATATATATATATATATATATATGTATGTATGTATTTATCAAATCCAAATCATTCTAGTGTAAAATGGTTAGTCTTAAGCTCTTCATTACTCCACTGTAAATATTTTCTAGTAATCTGTGGTAGGTTCAAACTCAAATGATAGATGGGTTGAGAACCCAATGAGGACAAGTGGCAACGTCTCTGCAATTGACATATTTAAAGGGCGGGCGAGGGTAGGAACTTTCCCTTCTGTTCCTGCTCCCCTGCCAAGGGGTGGCAGGGGAGGGCGGCCTCCAGGCCCCATCCTGGACTGGGCCCATGCTCCCCTTTCCTGGCGCAGCGGCGCAGGGCCCGGGTGTCTGGGGAGAATTATCCCAGAGCCGCAGGCAGCCAAGAAACAGCCATGAGCTGCCACACAGCCAAGACCATGTGGTGTGCCTTCTGGGGGCCGGCGGGTCCCCTCTCCACGTGGCCCGCACCAAACTGAGACAAACACCACACGCAGCTGACGGTGAGAGGCAGGACGGATCTTTCCCTGGTGCCAGGCCTGAGTGAGATCAACTTCTCAGCTGAAGGCGTGCAGAGGCCACCTTTTCTTCCAAGTCAGAGAGAAAGAAAAGAAAAGAAAAATAAGTCACGTGAGGGGGAAGAACATGGCGACTCCAAGGTCGGAAAGAAAGGAAAAATAAGATCACGTGGGACGAAGCCAAAATGGCGGCACCAAGGTTATTTTAAAAGACAGGAAAAGAGGGTGGAGGCACTTCCAGCGTGGAGCTTAAATTCTCCTTGTAAGCCATGGTGAAGACTGCAATATTACAAACAGCTTTCTCTATAATTCATTAAAGTACATGAGCGGATGGAAAATTCATACACAATCTGAGAAGAAGGTGTGCCTATGCCACGTCACATAGAGGCTGTGCGAGGCTTTTAGAGATTTTGAAGAAGAAAGCCTTTGTTTTCAGGCTAGGATAACTCATCCTTAAAAGACTAAACCCGTGTTATTATGGCCCATGACTGGCAGCATGGGTAGACTGCAAAATTATGGGAGGGATTTTTTTTTTCTACAGCAACAGATTTCCGGGTGGACTGTATCTCTTGTGGGAAGGGTCCCACAGCATAGCACAAGAAACTCTTTTCCTTAAATATAAATATAAAGAAAGAGTCTCAAGAAATGAAACACTGACCAAACCCCATGTTTTGTTTCACTTGCACAGGTTGAGTGAAAGAGGGATGGTGCTCGAAGGGAAAAGTGTGCTGGAAGGTTGTTTTAATTTCTTTTTTTTTTTCTTTTTACTTTTAATTCTGTTAGTAATAAATCTTCTTTATACTGTAACTGTTTAAGTGTGGACCTGTTTTGCCTCAGAGTCTTTCTGTTTTCCTCAATAATCCTTATTTCACCTTAGGAAAATGAAGTTTCAATTTCCCTTTCTCTGCTTCAACTATAGCGGAGGCAAATAAACAAATAGAT